>PVJH01006288.1:0-79403 GCA_004026705.1 Nesogale talazaci
TGGTTCTAACCCACCAGTTAATCCAAGGAGAAAGATGAGGCAATTTGTTTCCATTACAATTTACAATTTCAGAAACCTTTAAGCACCAATCATCCTTAGTTTTCCTGGGTTGCTATAAATCTGTATCCACTGGGCAGCAAAGACTTTGGTTTGGTGGGTATGTGAGGGAGCAGCCATTGCCAAAATATTTAAGAGTAGCAGTTTGACCATGGTACGGTGGGACTATACCAGTGTCTCTTATGTCTAAAAGAGTGCTTAGAACAATGAGATAATTCTTTCTCTGCAAAATTAAAAAAATATTAAAATTTTAACATCACAGATTTTCATAAATAACTTCAGAATTTGCAATGAAATTTGGATAAAGGAAAAGTTTGATAAATCCAGGAACATCTCTAGACCAAAAAGAAAGCTCAATCTGAAGTTCAGTGGGATTAATTTAAGAAAGCTTAGTATTACAGTAAAAGACAAAAATATTTTTTCCTTTGAAGGAGAGAAGTCCTTATCTATTTGAGCAGACTAATTTAATCAGAAAACTTCAACAATTGAAAACTATTCTGATAAAAATTTGCAAATGGAAATAATACGCCTGTCTTTTTATGACAGTTTGTGGGAGGTGGGGTGTGGTGAGGAGGAGTTGCCTAGGATACAGAAAATACAATGCAAATACAAATGAGAATGCCTTCTGTGTAACAGCTGAAAACAGAAAGAGAAAAGTGAGAACCTGACTGTTTTTGTGTGTAACCCTTAGTAATGCTAACTGAAACGGAAGGTAAAATGTATGATTGTCATGGACACGACTAACTTTGAGGTTGTAATTTAAGGGCAGGTATTCTCAACATCTCATCTCCAATTGGGAATTTCAAAATTCCTCTCTAGCATAGCGCAAACCAAACCAAACCCAGTGCCATGCAGTCGATTCCTACTCATCGGGACCTCCTTCTAAAGCGCTAAGTCTTCACAGGAGCAGTCAGAAGTTTCATTCTCCCCAGGAGTCACTGGTGTTATTCTCAAAGTATCAACATGGGTCCCATCTCTAAGAAAAGGAGGGCAAAAGGAGAAAACAAATCAAGACTGATTAGAGATAACAGAATTAGTGCTGCTGGAAGGAGGAAAATCAGGGCAAGGTTCTTTGGTGAGCTAGTGGCCTAGTTGAAGAGATCACTGAAGGCTTGTTCATTCTTGGTGTCCTTTGGAGAGAAATACACATTTACTCTGATGAAAAAGAGAGTTTTGTTTTGCTTTCTGCTCTTTTTTGTGCGGTGATTGGCTAGAAGTAAGGCATACATTTTTTTTGTGGGGGCAATGGGGTAATGAGCTAGTCCTTCTCTTCAATCCTGAAGACACGGTACAGGCCATATTTGTAGATTAGTGCCCAAATCAGCTTACATTAGCCACAAGAAACGACCGTATTTTTCTGACCATACGATGCACTTAGTTTGTAGAACAGGAAAACAAGAAAAAATAGTTGGAACAAAACATTACCAATATACACAAATATTTATTAAAATAAAGCAAAATATGGTAATATTTAACAGCATAAACTTAACAGTGGTGTTAAAAACCACCATCACTTTCATTAAAATATGAGGCTTGTTCTCTGCAGATCATGTGCCCTGACTGACCCTGAGACTCCAGGAGGTGGGACTCTCCCTGTACACACAGCAATCCATAGCATGTGAACAGCAGCAGATAGTAAGTGGGCACATGGGAGCATAAACAAATGTTCTGGGGTACCACACCTTCATATCATAAGATGCATGTTGTTCTAAAAGAATGGAGATGCTGAGGAATGAGAAGCACATGGAATGAGAAGACAGAGGACTGAACTGTTATTAAGCACTGTCCTTTATTCATACTAAAATTTGGGAATACATAAATGGTTGCATTTACCCAGAGTTTTTTTTTTAATTTGATAAGCAGCATTCTTGGAACATTATCTATAAAACCAGGTGCAGTAAAAGTCATCTACAAAGCAAAGAATACACAAACTCCAGGCTAGACATTCTTTATCAAAGACATGCCCTTGATTGTCTATCAATATGCCCGTGGGTGCAGTGGGTGCAGATGATCGTATTGACCTCGAATGTCTATCCTTGAAGTTTTGATTTGTATCCAAGTTCTATCAACTACAGATACACCCTCATTCCCACCCCCCACTTTCTGGGGGGTGGGGGAGAGTGTGTCTTATGGTTCAACAAATATGGTATTTAGACATGCCAAACCTACCAGCATACTGTTGTACTTTGGTTCCTTTGCTCCCTCCCATCAAATTGTAATTATTCTGATGTCAGAAGGAATTATTTTTCATGATACAGAATTTAACCCATGAGAACACTAACCCTGACATGGGTTGAGGTGGAGAACTGGTTGGAAACTCCAGCTGGCCTTTTCAATTGGGTTGGGAATTGATACTGGATATAGGCTGGGAGCTCTCTCAGGTCTGCCAGAGCCCTTAGTTCTGCTCTACATGGTGGCTGGGTTCCAGGAAGGAGCATTCAGAAAGCAAAAGCAAAAGGAAGTTCCCAGTGCCCATAAGTCCTGAGTCCACAAGTCCTAACATTCCACTTGTGTTACAGTCTACTAATGAAAGCAGTTCATAGGATTAGCTCAGACTGACAAAATGGACAATTAAATTCTACCTTTCAATGAAGGAGTGGCATACTGGTACAGGGATAGAAGGAACCAATTGCCAGCTTAACTTCATCACACTTCTGAAGATTGGGATTTTTCTTTCTCCCCAGCATTATTCTATACTTCATTAAATCCAGATATTCATGCTGGGTAATCTTCTTCTTCTTTTGTGTATTAAGTGGTAGTTTTATTTAGTTCTGGAACTGAAGGTACATTAAAGCTTACTTCGTCCTCATTATATCATTATGAGTAAAACAAACATTTAAAACATTACTAAATAAAAGTGTCAATTACTACTTCTTATTTTTAATATTTCAATTCCAATTTTAATATTGTAGTATTTCTATGCATTAATAGAAAATATTTAAGGATTTTTGTTTAAATACATGAACTCAGTTAAAAAAATCAATCTTTAAAAGGCTGACATTTTCTGACAGGCTGACTTTAAAAAAGAAATATATATTGTTATAAATCACCAAATGATTATCAAGAATAATGGCTTAATATGTAACATTGCAATCAAATTTTAAGACTGAAATAAACATGCATGAGCTAGCATAATGCAGTGCAAAAAGAAAGCTTTCATGTAAAAAGAGAGGGGAAAAAAAGTAAAAGGGGCACCAGTATTGGTAAAAATGACATTTAGAAAGAACATTCATGTCGAAAATAATTGATAAATGTTTATCCATTAGGAACTCAGTGTTTTATGTGCCCAGAATAAAACATGATATAACATATGTCAGCTCCTAAATCTGTTTCACTAAATATGCCCCAAAATCAACTTAAGAGATACAAAAGACACTAAGCTATTTGTCTTATACATTAGCTTTATAGGCTGACAATGCACACATCCAATAGGAAGCAAACTAAAAGCCCACACATACCAAGGTGCCAGACTGAGAAACATATTGCCTCTCCTGGAACCAAAGTTGGGCTATCTGTGGGTAGTGAAAAATCTGTTGGGGCCTCCATATAGCTTGGTGATAAAAAGCATCATATGTTTACTTTTTATTTTCAATAAGAAGAAAGTTTATATTTATTTGCAGCATTGAGGAAAAGGTATCACTTTAATTTATGAAACATAAGGATCTTATGGACATTGGAGGGAATTATTTTAATAGAATTCTTTAGAAAGTTTAGCAGTTCAGAGGAAAGACTTCGTGGGGTTTAAAACTATTTAATACCTCATAGCTGGTTTACAGATTGAGAAAAACATGTGGCTTATTAACAATTATTTCAGAGCTTATCTCAACTTGTATAAAGTGCCTTTTTAAAATGCTTAATATTTCTAATCATAAAGCTAGATGAAGAAAAGGAAATGCTTAGGACAATAAGGCAATGCTTTCTTTGCAAAATTAAAAATAAGAAATTAAAATTTTAACATCACAGATTTTCATAGGTAAGTTTTAAATATGCTCTTGTTATTAAGAATTGAATTAATTACTTTTCACTTAATTTTTACTGGTTGCTTATAGCCCATGAATTATTCAAGTTAAAGAATTTAGGTGAATCAAGCATTATATTTTGTATTCGTTGTTCTGAAGAGTATATAATTTTCTCAGAGAGACATAGCTACTAGAGAAAAAAATGGCAGGTTGGACCTGATAAAGATAGAAAAAGTGCTAGCAAAATGATAATAAGACAATGTGTATTATTGTGAAATGTAAAAGACATAGCACTTTATTTATTTTTGATCCTTTATGCATGTATTCATAGTAAATAAATTCAAATGCAATCCTCATTTACTTTCAGAAATAATTTAAGATGGGCGGTGACAAAAGGGGTCAGTCAAACTGCAAACTGAACAAAAGTGTCAGGCGATTGCATTCTGGGGTAGGTTGCTATGCAGCAAGGGCTCACATGCTGTCTCTTAGAAGCACTTTTGCGACGCCTACTTTAGGGAGCTAAACAGAAGGATTATTCAGATTGGTGCATTTTGTCTGCAAATAACGTGCTCACATTAAAAACTTGTGTAGTGCTTACACATACAGCACACATTGTGTGCACAGCAATCTAAGGGTGAGGGGTTGCCATTTAGAAAACTGTAAAGTGCGTGCAATCATTTGTGCAACTATACAATAATACCACTAGTGCACATTAACTAGTGTCTCGTATATGTTGTGTCTCCATATGGAATATTTACTGAGGCTCTCCCATATTTGGTGGCTATTTATTTGTCTGTCTCATTCTTACACAAAACAGGAGTTCTGATTTGTAGAATGTAGAGATCAGACTCTGGTGAGAACGGATGCTTTGGAACTGCAGCACACTAAATAAAGCATAACTGCAAACTACAAATGTGTATAAAGAGCTAAAATACAATTGTTTAGATGTCCAAAGAAGTAGAAATGTGTTATGTCAATGTGGATAAAGCAAATAATGAATTCTTTCTGGAATCTGAATGAATTTGAATAGGGAGAGTTCTTTAAGCTAAAGTGTGTTTGCAAAGTGGAGTAGAAGGCAATATCAATTAAAGAAACTCTTTGTGCCCAAACACCTAAAGTTCTGAAAGTATCTAGCATATGCCAGTATTGTCTGCGTGTCCAATGTGATGGGAGTATAAGTGAAAAGAATGTCCGGGTATGATGCCAGGAAGAAACAGTGAAGGAGATAGACAAAAGTTTGATTAGATAAAAAAAAAAAAAAGGCTGAGTGGCCATTCAGCGCAGAAACAGCAAAGCCTATATGAAAGAAGCACACCAGCCTGTGTGATCAAAAGGGGCCAAAGGGAGCAGGTATCGAGCATCAAAGAACAAGAATCACATCATTACGAATGAGGGGGAGACCAGGGTGGGGACCTAAGGCCCACTGGTGGGTAATTGGTCACCCCTTTACAGGGGAGTCACGGGGAGGAGACAGACCAGTCGGGGGCAGCCAGGCAGTGATGATGCATACAATTTTCCTCTAGTTCCTGAAGCCTTCCTCCTCATCCCCCAACCATCATGGTCCCAACTCTACCCTACAAATCCAGATGGACTGGAGAAAGTACACTGGTGGAGAGGGGAGCTGGAAATATCGGGCAACCAAGACAGATGAGCCCCTTCGGGCCAGTGGTGAGATTGGAGGTGCTGGTTGGGTGGAGAGAAGGTGGGGTAGAGAGATGAAATCAACGGCAAGGATATACACATAAGCTCCTATTTAAAGGACAGACATCAAAGGAGTGGGTTGAAGGAGCGGTCAGGCAGTGTAAGATATGACAGAACAATAATAATTTATAAAGTATTGAGGGTTAGTGGGGAAGGAGAGCAGGGGAAGAGGGAAAAGGATGGGAAGCCAATATCAAGGGCTCAAGGGGAAAGGTGGATGTTTGGAGAATGATGACAGCAGTGGACGTGCGAAGGTGCTTGGCACAGTATGTTTATGTATCATGAAAAACAATGTATGAGGCCCTAGTAAAATGATTTTTAATAAAAAAGGCCATTTCTTTTAAGCAAAGGGGTATCGGCAAAGAATTCAAAACAGGCTAGTGTATGGCCAATCTATATTTTAAAAACATAACTCAGAGAAATAAAGAGGAAATATGGTAGAGAGAGAAATGAACATTATCTTCTAGGTGAAACATGGTCAGGGACTGACTAAGCTCTATTGAAGTCAAAGAACCTGAGAGATACTAAAAATGCACAGTGGAGAGTAACTAAAATTGTTATGTGCTCTACTACGCATCGAGAAGCGAGATAACTGCTCATCTACATTATTTTACATCATTTTTGTAAGTACCTGGGCATCACTCTATGCCAACATTGTTGCTAGGTGTCATCCAATTGGTGCTTACTGAAAGACTGCCTGGAGGCACAACAGAATGAAACACTGTCCAGTCCTCTACCACCCTCACATTTATGTCTGAGCCCATTGTAGCCACTGTATCAACCCATCTCATCAAAAGCTATCCTTTCTTTATTTACTTTTTATTTTTGCTGCCTTTCTACTTTATCAAGTCAGTCCCTTTTCCCGAGACTGGTGGCCCCTGATAACATGCCCAGAGGATATGAGACAAAGCCTCATTATCCTTGCTCAACAGGAACTTTCTATTCTGCATTTCTGCCAAGAAAGAGTTTATTGTTCTTTTGGCAGCCCGTGGTGCTTTCAAGGTTCTTTACTAGCACTGCAACTCAAATCCATCAATTATTCTCCAGTCTCCTTCATCCAATGTGCAACTTTCCCATGCATATGAGGTCACTGAGAATACCATGACTTGGGTAAGCGTCACCTTTGTCCTCAAAATGACACTTTTGCTCTTCACTTTATTTTTTTTTTGTTGTTTTTTTTCTGCATCACTTTAAAGAGGTCCAGTCCAGTACATTTTTCTTGACTGTTGCTTCCTTAAGCGATGATTGTGGATCCAAGCAAGGTGAACTTTTTGACAAATTCAATTTTTTTTGTTGGTTACTATTGTGTGATCAATTGGTCCAGTTGGATTTTGGTTTTGTCTGCATTGAGCTGATGATAAAAAGCATCATAAGTTCACTTTTTGTTTACAATAAGAAGATCTGGATTGTGTTTCTCTGAAATGCAGAGTGTGCTCATATTTTGTGGTATATACTACCAAGTCTTTATAAATTATAATACTTGACTTTTGGCTGAGCCCGGGTAGTGCAGTGGTTATGCTCAGGACTGCGGCCCACGGGGTTAGAGGTTCAAATCCAGCAGCAAGGATGGACCTCCTACTCCCACCACCAGAGGGCAGTGATGCCTAAACAAACAAACAAACAAACAAACAAAAGATACTTGACTTTTTCTTCTTGACCAGCATTTTGAAATCTTTTGATCAGCGATTGTACTTATCAATTCTATAACTTTTTTAGCAAATTTTTTTCAAAGACAAGCTTAAAAGTATTTTCTGACATTCACTTTAATTTTTTCTTGTCTTTTTAATGACCTTTTGCTTTCTTCATGTGTGATTTTCTTGATACCATCGCACAGTTCTTCTGTTTTATGAAGCAGGACTATTTTGTCTACTTGTAACTACTGAAAACCTTAAAAATAGTAGCAAAATATGTCATACATAGTTCCAGAAGATGACAAAATGATTGGCGATGAAGACTTATGTCACCTTGACTCCAAAATCCAAAACACTTCGTAATGCTTCTTGCTTACCAACTTATTGAAAAAGGAAAACACAATATACCCAAACCCTAAATTTATGTTTTTTTGGTAATAGTTTATTGTGTTGACCTGTGATCACCACATGAAATCCTTGACAAACATAAAAAAAATAACATTAGTTAGCTTTGTTATTTAGGAAATGGAGCAAGGTCCAGAAAAGTTATTTGGGTAATCAAAAAAGTTGTGTATTTCACCTAACTAAGTCATATTACCAGAGGACTAATGCTAGAGGAAAGAAAAATCTATAAGAAGAATTTTGGGGATTGAGACTGTAGCATGTTTAAATTCTAGATTATAGGGACATTTAAAACTCATTTTATTAGGGGCTCTTATAACATTATGTACATTATATACATGTATCAAGCATATTTGTACATATATTGCTATCGTCATTTCCAAAACATTTTCTACTTGGTATAAGCTTATTTTTTAACCTCCTACACTCATAAATCCTTGAGCAAAATATATTGTTAGTACTAATTGGTATCTCACTCTCAAATGTCTCCATTCACCCACCCATTGACCTGGCTCTGGCCATCCAAACTCTTTCAGTGTGACTTCTCTCTTTTACCTGCTCCCTGAGTGGAACTAGGCAACCTGCCTCATCAGGGCTTCCATCTCCTCATTCCCAGAAGCTTCTGGGTGTTTGACATAAATAGTAGAAGAATTAGAAGCCAAATTTTGATAAATTCAGCCCACAAATTTCCAGTTACTCACCTCAACCTGTTGGGTTTTCTTTGTCTTATCTCCCCCCTCCTTCTTTCAAATATGGAAACACACACATCCACAAAACACTCATATATGCACACAATTGTTTCAGAATATTACTTTATATTCTTTTTCATTAAAAAGAATTTTGATTGTCTTTAAGAAGGAAATTTCAGAAACCCTTTTTACCACACATAAAATATTTCAAACACTATAAGTTTTTATAACTTAAGAATCATTTATTCGGGGCCAAAATGGGGAATATGTAATGGAAGTAGATTTCATTTTTATGAGCTGACTTTATTCTTTTAATTAAGCCTTCAAGAAATTTGTCTGAGTAAAACTGTTTTATAAAGCAACAAGAATGTCCCTCATTTTCTTCTCCTTAGAAAGGGAAGCTGTAGTTTGGGATTGCAGGTGATAGTCTTCAAGCTAGGATCTTGTTGTATACTTAAAGACTGCTGGAGTGAAGTGTATTGGTTCTGCAGTGGGCTGCAGTCAGCAGAGTTGACAGTTCAAAACCACCTGAGAGAAAGCCTGTGATTTCTGCTTTAGTCAACTGTTTCCGTATTTTACAGGTGAGGAAAATGAGGCCAAGGTTATCAAAACTTGATTGGAGTCATAAAAATCACTGATAAATTATTGTGTACAAAGAGGCCATGGAAGGGAGGAAGCACTACAGAAATGGTCAGTTGGATGTGATTTGTGCCAGGGTTAAAACTAAACTCTCCTCACTGAGAAGTCAATTCTCTGGAACTTAATGTCAATATATAATTGGGAGTCTTCTGCCACAATGACTTCCTCGGTTTTTGTAAATAGAGGAGGTTGGGTAACTTGCTCAGTTTTGTTTTGCTTTGTTTTTTGGGCATCACTGCCCTCTAGTGGTCGTGGGAGCTACCCAGTGCTGCTCCTAAGAGCCGCCAATGGATTTGAAATGCTAAGCCTGGGGACCACATTCCCACACTCAACCACTTACACCACCAGGGCTCAGCCCCTCTATTATTATTGTTTTTATATCTAATTTTCACTCATGTGTAAAATCAGTATAATAGTATCTGTATCATATTGTTCTTTTGAAAATTAAGAAAAATCATGTGAAGTATCTAGTTTTACTGAAATAGAGACATCAAACAAATTCCATTCTTATTTGTTATTGCATATATTTATTTATGGATTTGCACCAAGTTACTTAACAATCCTGTACTTACCTTCTCAAAAGAAATTTACTTTTTCTTTTCATCCAAGTTTATTGAAACTTCCCTAGTGACCTTCCCATGATGGATTTGGAGCATGGACTTTCAAGTAAGACAGATTTGAGCGTGAACACCCACACTGTCCATTATGAACTGAAGGGCCCTAACAAGAGGAGAAGGGGAAGGTGTGTGTATGGGAGGAGGGGGAGATATGGGGAAACAATCACAATGATCGTGCCCTCCCAGGGTTCTAGACAGACAACTGAAAAGTGGGTGAAGGGAGACATCATTCAGTGTCAGACATGAAAAATGAATAAATCTATAAATGATCAAGGGTTCATGAGGGAGGAGGTGTGGATGGGAGGGGTATATGAGAAACTGATACCATGACTCAAGTGGAAAGAAAATATTATGAAAATGGTGATGGCAACAATTGTACAAAAGTATTTGACACAATAGATATGTTTATGCATTGTCATAAGAGTTGTATGAGCCCCCAATAAACTGATTTATTTACAAAAATACATGTATTCAAAATTCTAATTCCACTGCCTTATGGAGTTGTCAAGTTTAAGCTAGAAGGCATGGAAAAGCATCAGTACTGACACTTATCAGAAACTACAGCAATTGATGAAGCCAAATCCACTTCCATGGAGTGGAATTCAACTCCCAGCCACACTGTACAGAGTTTCTGAGGCTATACATCCTCACAGACACAGATCTTTCTCCATGCAGCACATGGGGGCTGAACTGCACAAGTGTCAGAAGCAGTCCAGTATTAAGATCACCAGGATTTCTTTTGGTAAATAATGGCCATCATTATTATTTGACAGAGATATTATAGATAGTTCTAGGCATTCCTCGATTTGTAGGTAATACTCACTGGCTTTGTCTTTGCCCTGGTGTTGTTGTTTCTGTCCAAACTGTTCTTTTATAAAATTTGTAATCCATCCTCCTTGAATAGGATCTAGTTACCAAAGCAAGTAATCACTTGCTTCTTAAAAATATTACATGCACAAAGAAATAAATTAAGATTCTTACATATATTTGGGGAACACGCTTTAAAAATTTTTTATCCACATTATCCACTCTAACCACTTGTGGTGAAGTATAGAGTCAGAAAGAAAGAAGCTATATAAAATATTATGAATATCAGATGTTCATCCTGAGAAAGGAGCAGGTGGAGATCTGGTCCAGGAAAGTTGTAAAATATTTCTCATCCACTGTTTTGTATAACAGAAAGGTGAATATGTGGAATCTTGACATTAAAGAAAAAATCTGGCTTAATCCAGAATATTCATTTTCAAAGGAATCATGAAGGGGAAAAGAAATGCCATGCAATACCAAATATGTAGCCAAAAATAGGCAGTAAAAACATGCATAGAAGATAAAGAATAAATCTCTGGAGGACTAAGGAGGTGAAGATTGGAGGACCATGAGTTTGATGGTTTTTCCCCCTAATAATGCATAGACCCAAGTTACACTTTCCACTGAACCAGATGGATTTAAGTCCATATAAAATGGTAAAAAGAAAAAAAAAAGAAAAAGTTTTAAGCATGCAAGTGGAAGGGGTAGTTACAAAGATGAAAAGAAAAACATTCAATTTGACTTAGTGCAGAGATTTTCAAATTATAGTCTTCAGACCAGCAATGTCACCTTTTCTTAGAACTTGTTACCAATGCAATTTTTTGGACCTACTCTAACCTCTCATCTGAGAAACTCTCAGACTAGGGTCCAACAATCAATGTTCAGGTAAGTCTGCTGCATGCAAACTTCAAATATCTGAAGTAGAGGACAATTTTCTCAGTATCGTTCTCACTTCCCCTTCTAACTTACAATGTTTGCATCCTAAACCTACCCAAACCAAAAAGAGAAGGAAATGGGAAGTGGGTTTCAAAGGATAGGGTTATTCCAGGGTGGTGCAAGCCATTAAAGTGCTTGCTAACTGAAAGTTTGCTTGAGTTAGTTCACGCAGAAGTGGCTTCAAAGAAAGGCCTAGAAATATACTTCTAAGAAAATCATTGAAAACATTATGGAGCACACTTCAGCTCTGACACACACAGGGTCTTCATGCATTAGGATTGAAGCTCTAACAAAGGGTTACAAAGACTAGGTGATTGAGGTCTGTGTTAACATGGTTCCTTAAGTGAAAATGGAATGTATCATTATGTAACAGCAGGGCAGGTTCCCCACAGTCTGCAGCTCAGGAGCTTAGCTGAAGCAGGTCCTGATGGGATATTGAACTCAAGCTATTTAGGACAGGATCCGTCAGCCTCAAGCTCAAGTGATACATGCACTCGAAGTATGGTGAAGCATGTCCCAAAGGAGCCTCAAGTTCTAGCAATACGATCCCTAGGTTGGCTGTCCCACAGGTAGCGTAGCTCAGAAGTTGTGGCAGAGAACTAACTGAAGCAGCCACCGCATGCTGGTCCTGCCACCAGAGAGCAAAAGAGAGAAGAGGGGCCTCATCAAGCCATTTCTCTCTTTGCCCTCCAATCAAACTGGGCCCTTATTATTCCCACATGTTTCTATTGGCCAGGTTGGCACAATGAACTACCTATTACATGGTCAGATCTATTTAAATAGTTTGAAAATCTGGTGTTAGCTAATTTATAGTAATTAAAGGTTGACATTAGCTTTTTAATATTAAAAATAATCAAACATACGTAGCAGAACATTCTAGGGGAATTTTTCACAGAAGTGTCTACCCACTCCTCACTTTTCAACATGGGTATGTGGTGCACATTCCCACTAGCTTCTGCTAACCTGTCTCAATTCACATCCCTGAAGGACATTATTTGCCAAGTGGATCTTTTGTGCACAGCGGTATAAAATTGAAAGATGACTGCACAAAGCTATATGGTGGCATCTGAAATGGTGTTTTCCTGATCACTTGAACACACTATCTCGTCAGGAAAAATAGTTTATTTTCACATACTGGAAGTAAAACAAAAAATAATGACATATTCTCTGAGTTTACTTTAGAAGAAAAGACACACGGTGGGAAGATATTTATAGTGGACTTTCTACTTATCTTTTCACCCCCACTCTATCACTGAAACGTCTTTCATCATACCTGTTAGTGTCATGAAATCTGTCCTTGTTCACTTCATCCAGTAGTGGGCTCTTCAAATGTTCCAGTGTCAATCGGGATCTACTAAAACATTATTCAATTGAATATGGTCATTTAAAAAATTCATGTCAGGCCCTTGGGAGCTTCTGGTAAGGTTCCAAGAAGAAATGACAGGATAGTCACCCAGACTTTCAAAATCACGATCAATTTATAATGCACTCCAGGGTGCCCTGCAGGGTCATCAGACACAAGGAGCTCTGGAAATATAAAGTTACATTCCAATAATTCTCATTGATTTTTGTGATACTTAAGAAATGCAGTCAATAAAGTTTTTATGGTAGCACCATTCTGAAATTATAGGTAACAGAACTAAATTACTTGAATTGAAAAAAAAAAGTTATTGAGATCATGCTGGGACAAATATATTTTAGCACAAAAAGCTGAACATGAAGGATAAAAATGTTGGCAGACTTTTTTTAGAATATAAATTGTTATATTTGTTTCTGTAAGTGTAAAGGAAGTGATCAGATGTCTCATTACACAGAGGGAAGTCCTGGTATACAAGTTCCTGAGCAGTCAGGGGAGGGCATAGGATTCTCCTGTGTGTGAATAAACAGCCTTTTCAATATTCATTGTGCTTACAAGTGCCATGTGAGACACTTGTACAGGACAAGTTCACATAACAATGGAGATTTCTCCCCCATTTAGAGAAAGCCTAGAGTGAAGAGTGAACAGGAACCTTGAACCTGAGAGAGCTAAATAGTTAGTGCTTTGTCCACCAATAAGAGATTTGTATAAAAGAGGATTCAGGAGAGTAGAACAAAAAGCCATCTGCCATTAGGAGTGCTAGAGTGAAAGGTTTCAGTTGCTTTGCTTGTAACCCCCTGGACGCTTGCTTGCATAGTCACCACATGAACCACATCAGAAGAACGTGGTTAATAGAATCAGCAAATATCCAAGCTCACAGATCCCAATCCAAAAGCTGTGCTTCCTGTATGTGTGTTGACTCTGGGGCAGCAAATACACATTTTGAATGAGAATGGATAAAAAGGTGCATTGAAACATCTTATATCCCACCCACCCCCAACCGCCCCCCGGCCTCAAGGAGTTTTCTTTTTTGAAACGACAATACCTCAAGATAGATTTTTTTCAGACAAAAATCTTCTGGTTTATCAGAAGATGTGCATCCACCTTGTTTTGAAGACTCTGCCTGTAAAGAGGAAGGAGAGCACATGTATGACATTACACGGAGACACAGTATGTTACTGACGCTTCCAATCTAATACTTATTTCCATTTTACTTGTAACCTTTCTTGACTCGGTGACTTGGCTTTCAGAATAGAAAGAATATACGAAGTTCAGCATCTTGCAGATATCTCTTGAGCTACAGATCCGAGTCATTAGTTACCACTTACATAGAACTACTTGAGTCCGCCAGGGGTCCTCCTGACGCGGTGACTTCAGGATCAGGCTGGCACCCATAGGGTGGTAGTTTGAAACCACTGATTATTCCATGAAAAGCAAACAAAGACTATCTACTCCTCTACCAATTTAGTCTCTGAAACCCTACAGAGTAGTTCTACTCTGACATCTAGCTTGGCTGTGAGTCAGGGCCTATTCATTGGCAGTGACTTGGGCGTTTAGACTTTGGGTCTCCATAGATACTTTCTTCTCATTCTTACCAGCACTACATGTTCTCCAGGTTCTCATAATTTCTACCGAAACTATTGTGAACACTCCAAAAAAAGCCAAACCCACTGCCCTGGAATTGATGCTGCTCATAGTGCCCCCTGTGAGTCTCTGAGACTGTAACTGTGTACGGGACTAGAGAGCTCCGTTTGCCTCCCTTGGAGGGATTGATGGTTTCAAGCTGCAGGCCATTGGGGTCCAGGGGGGAACATTTGTCTGCCCAAATATCTCTTTCCAAACTAACTCTTTATCTGTCAGGAACCATAAGAAAACCAGGTGAAAATTTTAGTTATTGTCGTTATCGTTGTTGTTCTTTTAAATTTATATATATATATATATATATATATATATGATGGTTGTACATAAAATTCGGCTCTACCTAACAGTTCTATGCCAGAATATGGAAAACTGTAAAAGCAGCCAAGGCACTTTTCGTTTTGCACGGGTGCTGAAAGGCAGTCCCGCTTCCTCATTTGAAAAACAGATGGCAGCCACAGTCATCTAAGAAGCAAACAAGCGTCAATTATGTTACACACGTCACTTTTCTCCATCACATAAGTTATGGAGCCACTAAAAACCACCTGGCAATGAATAAAAGGTTCTAGAGTGCCAGTTATCGTACCAGAATCACTGGAGGTTTTCAGAAAGCATAGGTTGAAGCCCAACTGGAACCAGATTTGGCCCGATTCTCCAACAAGAAAGGAACTAAGAAATGATGGCTACTGGGTTAAACACGAAATGAGCGGACACCGCACAGGTGAACATCTGAACTGCCTCAAATCCAGTTCCTAAAATGGTGTCATAAACTGTGGAGCTGAAAAAGGCGTTCAAGTAGAGGAGCTCATGGAATCTCTCCACTCTGTGGTGACTCATCCATCAGTACGCAGCCAAACATGGGCTACTGTAAGGCTAGAACTCAGATTTCCTGATGTGCAGGACACCCATCATTATTTCATTCCATAGGTGCAATACTGAGAAGCCAAATATGCCTCATCTGAGCAAGAGATACACAAAGTTATCCCAGTTTTCCAAATGTGAATCTGTTTGGAGAGATTCTAGTCATACTAGTTAGAGCATCTCCATTTTCAAATATCTCCTTCCTTTAAGGAAGATTTGTGCCCAGTGTAAGAGGTAGAAATGCATCAGGTCACCAGTCAAAATTGAGAATATAATCATGAAATTAATTATCCTAAAATTATGCCATCAGTACCCTTATGGATTAATTACTACTAGATCAAGAAACAACAATGATAAGATTCTAGACTTTAGTGAGTTAAAATCCAAAAGGGAAATGAGGGAAAAGATTACCTTCCCAAAGTATTCATGTGAATAAAATATGTAGTAAGAGTTTTAATTAGAGGCATGAGGTAGTTATTTAGTAGAACTCTAAAATACTGCTGAAAGAAATTTAAAAAGACATCAATAAATGGACAAAGGTTTTGTATTCATAATTTGGAAGAATAAGTAATTTTAAGATGTCAATACTATCAAAATATTACTACAGATTCAGCACAAACCAACCAAAATCTCTGTAGTCTTCTTATAGGAATCAAAAGCAAATGAATTCCCTCACAAATTTTTATGGAATGGCAATAATTATTGAATAGCTAAACTAAACCAATGTTAAAAGGGATTTAGTTCCTTGATTTGAAGGTTTTGGGACATCGTTTCATTGAACTTTCCAGGGAATTGGTCTAATACTGTATATCAGTTTTCTGTTTTACTCCCAGTGTGTTGCATAGCATCAGGGACCTTAGAAGTTTGCCAGGGCCATCCAAGATCAAAGGGGTCTCTATTTGCAGAGAGCAACAGAGGATGGAAGATAGAACAGGAGTAGTAAATGAAATGTATGACTGTAAGCATCAGTGATAAATGCAGACCAAAAGATTTGGATGGTGCCTGGCTATGATTATTGAACATTATGATAGAAATTTCTACAGAATAGTCCTGTTAAAAAGAGGGGGAATATAGGACAAAATTTCAAATTCTCATGAAATCTATGCTTTCTCAAGTCATTGAGGCTGGATGAACCCTGAAAATTATTGATCTGAGATCACCTTTAGAATAAAATGTTAAAGCCTAACAGTTTATCCTAACCAGCAAAGAATGTCTACTTTGAGCTTTGAACTTTTTAAAGAACTATCTTTTGGGATTAAATTGATAACAACAATCTGAAAGACCACATTGGAACCTTAAGGGACTTTAAGTTTGTATTAATAGAACAACTCAGGAAAGTAAATGAATATGGTTGCATAAATCAGATATTCTCTAGTATATATGCTCAACAATTACAACACAACAATTATAATTACAAATATCTAGCAGGGGATATACCAGACAATTACAACAAAAGTAGAACAAGCAGGTTTTTAAGATAAGATATCACTTATCAAAAAAATGTCAAGAAAGCAGTGCTCCCCTCTAGGTTCATGGAGCTGCTGCTTTTAGCTATCTATGCTTCCCCAAGTCACAGATTACTGGACTGTATTTAATGTGTTTTTCACTAATTCTTTCAACAAATTCAGCAGTTGAATCAGACCTGATGGTATGTGTTGGTATAAACCCACTTACTATTAGGCCTACTTCAGTTGTTATGAATAGTCTTCATAGACTTTTCAGTGTGGAAAACTTTTAATAGTATTTGTGTTATCATTCTGTAAATTATACTCAAGCATTCAAAAGCATGGTTCATATTATTCTTTCTGAACTCTACTAAAGGATCAAATAAAAGCATTTATATGCCAAAAAGGAGCTACATGCATTAAAATAAATAACCTGAGAAATGTAGCAAGTCAGTGTTTTATTTCTGGAAAGTTATGTAATTATACAAAAGCATGTGGAAATTAAGCTCACATATATTCAGGAAAAGAAAGAAATTCTCATGTATATTTATGCTCAGGTATTTCATAGTTTCATGTATATGTATACCTAAGAGAATGAATGTTTTCAGTTCAGAGCACACAGAATATATAAGTAAGGATGAGAAATTAAAGTAAACCACAGAACGATAGGTTTTTCCTTTGCTCTAAATAAGAGTTCAAGTGTGCAATTGACCCAGCTAGCATGTTGTTTCACATCTCCTGCTGGTTGCACATTTCAGATTAATTAATGATATGTTCTATTTCTGTAAGTATTTTAAAGTCTTTTCTCAAGTCCTTGAAATCTGGTTACTTTTCATTGATTCGGTCAAGTGGACAATTTCAAGGACCTAACTCCATTTTTAGCAGTCTTAATTTTTGCTAAATTCAGTTCTTAATGTGTTCTTATTTCTAGCAGCAGTTTTTCCCATTGTTTTCTCTTGTTAGCCTGGGATAAAGTCAGGTCCGCTACTTTAGACACCACTCAGATCTTTCATTTACCTTTTAATTTGGAGTGTGTATCACATCTACTTCCAAAACTGTTTAGCCATTTCAACATAAGAGAGAATGGATAAACTAGGGTTAAACATATAATAAATGAAGCAAAAAACATCAGTAGCTATTATCTTTTGTTTGAGGGAAGTGACAGTTATAGCTGGGTCTTGAATTGCACTCCATGTTTTCTGCCAGTTAGAACACAAAGGAGAGCATGTTGGACTACATTCTTTTCATTATCTGAAAAACAAAAGTGCACACATTGGTCTCTGCAGTCTTTTACTTCCAGGAAATCAAGCGAGAATTTATGACATGAAAGCCTATAGAAGGCACACTATGGAAGACAGATCTTCAATTATGTGATGGGAAAGGACAAAAATTCTATTCAGAACACTCCTTGGAAAAATAGTAGCAGAAAGTTGAAGTAATATGTACGGAAAACATTTTTAGGAGGAAACAAAAGACAAGGTTTTCAATGACTTCACATTTTCAAAATCTACATTAAGAAAGGGGATAATTTTAAATAACCATGAGAAATACTATTCATGTCAAGTAGAGGCTCACAAATATTTGGTCACTTTGGTGATGTTACCTAAAGGTACACTGCTGTCCATTCTTGATTAAAACCTATCAAAGGAAATACTGTGTAAATATTCTGAGTTGTAAGTTAAAACTAACCTCCTCACTTAAGTTAATACTTATAACATTTTTGTCAACAACTACATTTGTTTGCATATTACATCAGCTATATCACATCAGTAAAGATGCCTACCTAAGAACAACAGTTTCCTTATTATTACCAATCCACAGGTCAGTAAACGCTCTATCAACTTGTACCTTCTGAAGTGGTGAAAAGAATTTCTGCCTATAGTGTGTGTGTGTGTGTGTGTGTGTGTCCTGGACTCTAGTCCACCAGTCAGGTCAAAGCCTGACAGCACCTCCTTGTGGGTATGGTGTTCTACTAAGGAAGGTTCTGGGAATCTCCCTCTGTCTCTCTTTCTCTGCCTTCACATTCCTGCTGGCAGACACTGATGGTGGCCAGAAACCCAGAGATGCAACCAACAATATTGGATCCATACCCTGTATCCACTAGAAAGTGGCTGCATGAGACTGAAGAGGGATGGGTAGACTAATATCAGATGGACACGATCTGATTGGGATGGAATATTCACTTGATATATACTTGATACAAAGCTCTCTCTCTCTCATACATATATGAGTGTCACTGGATTTTTTTCTCTAGTCAACCCATCTTCACACATCACACATTATGATACCTTTAGAGTGGATACTAGAGAAATAAATCATGAATATGGAGAATAGAAGCTTGTCTGACCTCTGACTTATCACAATTTTTCTTCTTTAGCTAGCCAGAGGTCAGATATGGGCATGTAGTTTACGTGATTGTTTTCTGAAAAGGATATGGAAAATGAAAATCTTTATTCCTAGAATTTGTCTTTCGTTATTCCTAACTAAAATGATGAAAATGAGTGTTTAAATGTAAATTTCGAGCTGGGGATAAAATCACTCCTTTAACTTTTCTGAGGCCATGCTATTTAGTCAAAATGTCTGACAGAATGCCCAGTCCTGGCTTGAAGCATCCAGAGTCCTCAGGCCATATTGCCTATGAATGGGATAATTTAGATAAGAAATGATTGAATTCGACTGTTTTTGGAACCCTGCTTAGGATTTGGCTATATTAGGATTGTTTATTTCTTATACTTATTTAATATAACATGTGATAGAAATGATTATTGGGAAGTTAGATGGTTTGTAAGCCCCACAACCATTAAATTGGATCTGTTAAAACGGGTATATAAAAGGCCTGCAAGGTAAGCTCCACCCAATGCCTTGCGTGCTCAGGACATTTGCACTTAAAAAGACTTGCTGAAAGAGCTATTGGCAGACTGCAGGAAAAGCAATTTTGCCTTTTGGATTTTGAACTGGAGGTGTGCTCCTAAAGCTGGAAATTCTGGATTCAGGTAGGAAATCTTGTGTAACACTGACAGATAAGGATAGGCTATCAGCAGCCTGACAACCTCACTGAGTGCTCCTCTGGAGCCAGGTATTGAGTAGAAGTAGGAAAATCACAGCAGTTGAGAGACAGGGTGAGTCTGGTCACTGACACTCATGGACCTGGTTCACAGGGATGAGAGGAGTGAAGAGAGCAGGTTGGCTGGTCTGAAGTTTAAAGCGTTGAGCAGAACCTGAACCCAAGACCTACCTAGTCAAAAGGGGATAGGGTGGGTGGGGATTTGTGAAGGATTCCATGGGGTTGAAAGGCAGGGCAGCTGATGGACAACATGAGGAGGCTAAGTGAGGTGGCAGCCGACATGGAGTTGATCAGATTATTTTTATTTTGTTTGTGTTTGGCCATTCTTAATCATAGGAGATCCTCGTAAAAATGAGCCACTAAGAATTAAACTAGACCCAGAACTCCATTAGCATAAGGAAACTGAAAACTGTACCTTAATAATTACTCAATGCCAAACTATTGGTTAGATTAATGTCGAAGATTTAAGTATTGATGAATAGGCAACAGGTTGTTTCATTTTCTATTTCATTAAGAATGAGTTAAAGGAGCCCTGATGGCATAGTCGGTAATTCATTGGCCTGCTAACCTCAAAGAAAGTATTTCAAAACCACCAGTTGCTCATCAGGAAAAAAGATGGGGCTATCTAATCCCCTGGAGACTTAGTCTCAGAAACCCATAGGGGAAAAGTCCTAGCCAACCTGATAGGGTCATTGCTGTTCTTAGGTGCAATCTAATCAGTTCCAATTCATAGTAACACTATGTTTCATGCAACGAATCATTGCATGGTTCTTTGCAATCTTCACAATTATTCTCTTTGAATCCATCATGGTAACCACTGCATCAACCACTGTTTTGTTGAGCGTCTTCCTCTTTTTCTGTATCTCTTTACTTTACCAAGAATGATGTCTTCTCCAGGATCTGGTCTCTCATGATAAAATGTCCAAAGTCTGTGACACCAAGTCTTGTAATCCTTGCTTCCAAGGAACATTTTGGCAATGATTTTTCCAAGATAGGTTTGCTGGTTCTTTTGGTAGTCCATTGTACTTCCAATATTCTCCAATTCAATCACATCAATTTTTCTTTGGTCTTCCTTAGTCAATATCCAAAATTCATATGTGTATGAGATGAGTGAAAATGCCATGGCTTAGAGAATGGGTACTGTCATCTTTAAAGTAACATCTTTTATTCTCACCAATTAACAGCTCGATCAATATAAATGAGACTGATATCTTCACAATTGTACATCATGATACATGGAACAAAGGTCTGGATTTTGTCTTGCTTGGATCCATAATCAATGTTCATGGAAGGAGCAGTCAAGAGGTCAAAAGACATTTGGCAAATCTGCTTCCTAAGACAACTTTAGAGTAGTGAAAAGCAACATCGCTTGTGGCCGCATAAGCCTGAAGAGGGAACTTATCAACTAGTGTTGGACTTACAGACTTGAGTTGAACTGAGTTGAGATTCTTGCTTAATATATAATTGATTGAGCTAAGCTGAAGCAGGCTATGGCCTCCCTTGCCTACACATGTCTGGAGTGAGGGAACTGAGAAATGGTGCCTGGAATGCCTGACTCCCCAATAACCAGACAGTCTACCTGCCAGAGTTGACTAACTCCATCCTGGGCCATAAAACTTACCCTGACCATTAAAAGTCCCTTCTCCCACTTTTCTTTAAAATCTCAGACCCTCAGCAAAGCCTTGAGATTTCCCTGACTTTGCCTGGGGGTTCTCTTCTCTCTCTCTCTCTCTCTCTCTCTCTCTCTCTCTCTCTCTCTCTCTCTCTCTCTCTCCTACAAGAAAACTGTCTCTGACTGCTTTTATTCTCTCCCGGATTTGTTCTCATCCTGTGCCTCAGTTCATCTTTACAGTTGGAGTTGAAGTCCGGGAAAGGTAGGGGCAAGGGATGCTGTGCCATTTGGTACTGCTTTAGCTAAGCTATAGCCCTCCTCTCCCCTCTCTTGAACCTTTGGAAGCCCATACAGATGGGTGATTTCTGGTCAGTATCTTTCTGTTATGCTTATTCTGTCTCATTTGTCTTTCCAGACCATCAAACTCATATGGGAACATAATTTTTTCGGTGCCACAGAAGGGATTTATTTTTCCACTCTAATACTAGGAGGTGGAAATAGCTGCTTTTCCCCAAAAGGGGGTGCAATGATGAGGACAGTTTCTCATTTCCATCTTGTCTTGTGTGGCCCCCAGGCCTTTGTTTTTGTGTCTACTTTTTAGACTCTCTGCGGATAACAGGACTTCTGACACCGGGCCTGGCAATCACTGCACCTTCTGACTGGACTAAGGGGAAAAGGGGGTGTCTTTGCTTTTTCTACCTGTTTGTGTATTTTTGTGTTTGCAGCTCTGCAGTGCCTGATTCCAGAACTGCTCTAAGACTTTTATAACTCCTCCTTTTTCTCACCCTGAACAAAAGTCTCTGACCGACCTCCATCTTATTGGCCACAAGTCCAGGGACCGCCCCCCTCCTTAGTTCCTAATTGTGTGTCTCACTGATCCAAAGTCCCTGTATGCTGCATGAAAACCATAAGCCTCTGCCAGGGAGTCTTCTTGTTCCGGGGAGAGCCCAGGACTCTGCCCTGGGGCCCTAACTTGGATCAGGATGCCCCTCAGGGTTACTGGGCCATTTCCTGACCGACAGGTGAAGACAGGGACCAAGGGATGCCCTTCTCCTCTGCCCATGTCACCTGCAGTTTGATACACCATGAGGAGTCCCTTGTCTCAGCCTCTAAGGACTGCCCTTTGGAGTGCCTACTGCCAAACTCACCAAGCTGGGCCTAGGTCCAGACATTCACCCTAAGTGTTTAGTCTTAATGCTAATGGGATCATGAGTCACAGTGACCAAAAAAATGATACTTTCAATTTTAACATTCTGCACAACCTGGATAATTTTTCTCAGTGAACTCACAAATAGTCAGAAGTCCCATATGTTCAAGCCTTCTTTTACCTTCACTCTCACCCCTCCCTCTGTCCCTCATGCCAACCTGCACAAGTTCTCTTGGCTCAGGTTCCTGTGCCTGTGCAGCTCAAGTCAAAGTCATCAGCTTCTCTGCCATCCACTGCCCCTGTAACCCTGTCCATAAGACTCCCAGAAGTTCTCTCTCCTTCCTTCCCATCCTCCCCCTTACTCCAAATCTCCCCAACACACTGCTTATCTGCTCCCAGGCATCTTCCTCCCCCCAAACTCTGCTTTTCCAACCACCCCTGCCTCCTTCATTACCATCTCCTGTTGCCAGCCACACCTGTTCCCGCCACCTTGTTGTCTGCCCCCTCCATGAAGTTGCAGGAGCTGAGGGAACAGTCCGAGTCCACACACTATTTTCCTTAACAGGACTTTCTCAGATAGAAAAGTGTCTAGGCATTTTCTCATAGGAAACTACCACCTTTATTAGAGAATTCTGATATCTAATATAGGTTTATGATCTCACCTGGCATGACTTATATGTAGTGTAGCCCTCCACCCCCACCCCTGATGAGTGAGAACACATTTTCGCAGCTGCTCAGCAGCACACAGATCCAGTCCATTTAACCAATGCTACCATGTTAGTAAACTTCCAAGCTGTCTCAAGGAAAGAACCAGGTTGGGTTTAGCAGGAAGACAGCCTTGCAGTACACAAAGACAGGGCCTGCTGAGATAGCATGATACAGAGTTTATTGGTCAGCTTGCAAGCCATCTCTCACAAAGCAGTAATTTTGTTTTTGTTTTTTTGTTGTTTGGGCATCACTGCTCTCTGGTGGTCATGGGAGCTACCCAGCACTGCTCCTGAGAGCCGTCCCTGGATGTGAACCACCAAGCCCCCGGGCCACAGTCCCACACTCAACCACGTACGCCACTGGGGCTCAGCCCCTAAAGCAGTCAATTTTGATAAGCTGCAGGAGATCATCCAGCTTCTGAATGAGAGCCTGGTAGTGTTCCTTATATACCCCTATCTCCCTTACTGGAGTTACAGTACTAGCTATTCATTTTTTAAGCAGTCAGCTCTCAATATTAAAAGGAAACTTTAAAAAGCTGAAGATAGCCCTTAGACCTTTTTGTAATCTGGTAAACATGGTATTTAAAGTTGCTAGCACTCAAGAGGAACAAGCAGAGGCAGCACAGGAGTGCTAAGCCTGCCAAAAGGCCAGCAGGCAAGCCCGGGCCTTAGTTGCTGCCTTCAGACCAGTAGGAGGGAAGAGCCAGAATACTGCCAGAAAAGAACAGCTTTCACAGCCTGATGCCAGGATCTTGCTTCAAGTATGACCAGGAAGGGCACGTGGCTAAACACAGTAGGGAGACCCAACCACCCAGTAGCCTTGCCTGGTGTGCTTTTAGCAGGGCCACTGTGACTGCCTCTTGGTGACTAGCCAGGGAGAGATTGTCCCTCTGAACCCCAACCTACCATTGGTGCTGCTGAGTCCAGTAATGACGCAAATTGACAGTATCTGTACTCAACAACCTCGATAAACTTGCAGAGTCTAGAGTGATGATTAAGATAGAGGGAAAACCAGTCTCTTTCCTGGTGGGCAAGGGGACTACCTTCTTGGGCCCAACATCTCCTGCCCCAGTCGCAGATATGGAAATAGATGGCAAACCCTCAAAACCTCTCAAAAACCCTCTTCGTTCTTGGACATAGGGGTTTCCCCTCTTACACACTCCTTTGGAGTAATGTCTTCATGGCGTTCATGACTACTGGGTAGAAATTCGCTTTCTAAACTAAGAGTCAGCCTTCAGAGAAAACACTCTCTACCTACCCCTCCTTCCCTAGGTCCCTCTTTGCTAGCACTTTCTGCCATCACTCTTATGCCACACCCTCTTCAACCTGCTACTTCACAGCGTAGACCTGGAAGCAAGGAACATTTCCCGGCCCATCATGGCTGCACATCGCCAACCTCTCCTTAAAGACCCCTCCACCTTTCCATCCCGTCCCCAGTTTCCAATCTTGCTCACCCACCATAAAGGCCTAAGACCGATCATTAAACACCGCCTTGCTAATCAGCTGCTTATGTCCATCCATACTCCCTGTACCACCCCTCTCTTGCCTGTTAAGAAAGCAGATAGTTCCTATCGCGTGTGGATTTACAGTAGTCCCCATTCACCCCTTATTCCCCAACCCAAAGCTTACACCCATCTGTCCCGTATTCCCCCTTCCCACTTTTCCATCTGAAAGACGCTTTCTTCACAAGTCTGCTGGGACTTGCTTGTCAGTCCCTGTTGGCTGTCACTTGGGGAGACCCAGACACTTGTACCGCCTCACACTGCACGTGGCACATCCTCTCCCAGGGTTACCGCGACTCCTCCCGCTGGATCAGCCAAGCACTAGTCCCAGATCTATTAAAGTGTCCTCTCCCGCCCGCTACCTTGCTGCACTCTATGGTGATTTGCTCTGGTGTAGTCCATCTGAGGCCAGTTCACTGGAACATGCAGACCAGCTTTTAAACTTGTTAGCTTGACTATCAGGTGCCGCGCACGCTAAAACCCAGCTCTTCTGCACATCTATTACCTACCTAGGCTTCGCCTCACTCCCAGCACCCCGGAACTCACAGCCAATTGTACCTGATGCAAGAGGGAATGCAAGTCCTGAAAACTGAAGATGAGATGCTTTCCTTGTGAGGCTGTGTAGGATTTTTAGGCACTAGATCCCAACCTTCCCCCTGCTTGCTAAGCCGTTGTGCAACACTGCTAAAGCCTGGGCCATAAACCTGGCCGCTGACCTGCTAGGCCATAAACCTCACTTCTGACATCATAAACCTTCCCCGGCCAACAGGACTCCCTCCCCCCACTTTCCTTTAAAATCCCAGTCGCTGAACAGAGCCCTAGGGCTCGCCTGCACCCCCATCATCAAACTGTCTCTGACTGCCTCTACCTCGTCCTGACTTTGTTCCCATCCTGGGCCTCCGTTCATCTTTACAATAATCATTTCTTTCTATAACGCTCCTTCTTATATATACATCCACATTAGTGCATTTGTTTCTTTGTACAACCTGTCCTCATACATACATGCGTGTCTTCTAACAATTGTCGCAAATTGGATAAATGTCCATTCAAAAAGTCACAAGAATTAGTCATGAGATCTAAAACATTTTTGTCAGCATTCTGCTTTAAGATTACATGTGTTTGACTTTTACTACTAGCCACAATGTAGTAATTTGTACCAAACATGTTTTCTGGTCAAAAGTAAAATACATAAAATATTTCTTTATAAGAAATGTACAAGACAGGACTGTGATTCATGAGAAAGAAAAACAAATGACACAAGCCCCACAATTGCATTATGTCTCTGTCTGGCAGTACCTTCTGGAGTGTAATAGAGAGGGATCCTGAAGAAAGCAAACTTAAAGCTTGCCAGACTGATGTCACATTTGAATTCTGTTTATATTATAAATTTTTAGTTGGATCTAATAAGACAGCATATTCTTCAGTAGAGTGCTGTTAGATAAATATAAATTTAATACTTTCTATTATAAGTAAGTTTTATCTTGGCTAGCATAATGACAGCAGATCACATTTTATAATAAATCACCAGGAACAGTAACAATATTTTAAAAATTCTTCACTGTCTTTTATTTTAACAATTAAGACACTAAGAACTTTGAAAGATAGAAATCAGAACTAATTTGGAAGAATAACGAACTTAGTACCATCGTGTTAATTCAGGCCCATGGTGATCCTACAATGCAGAAAACAACTTCCCATGGATATTTCTGTGTTAGTCCCCCTATACTAGAAAAAGTAATCCAAAGAGACGCTTAAATGTATATAAGAAAGAGCTTTATATAGGAGAGCAGTTGAATATGGAGAAAATTTCCCGGTCAAGCCCAGCCCAGAGTAGTGCACTGTTATATTTAGGGTTGCTGTAATTTGGGATTGACTTTATGGCTGTGGGTTTGGTGTTTAGTTAATATAAAGTAAGATTTTCTTTGCCTGGATTTCAAAAATGCAATGATCTGGGTTGATGAATTATTTATCAAACCTTTAAGATCCAGGATGCAGAGCAAGTGAAAAGGTAACTTTTCAGCATCTTCAATTGCATCTGTGTTCTTTTGCTTGGTTTTTGTTTTTATGTAAAGGTGGATGTAGTGCAAGGTCACAGTGCAGAAATACCTAGGACCTTAAACAATAAAAATCATTCTCAAGGAATAATCTTGATTGTGATTGAAATACAAGTGCTCTCAAAGTACATTACTCTTTTAATGGGCATTAAATTGGCATTTCATGCAAAATTTATTTACTCCTAAATAACTATTTTAATGAATGCCTGTCAACCAGTGAATAGTATGGAGCACATATAACATTCCACTCCTTTAGTAACCAATTGGAAATTTCATGAAAGGGAGAATTGGTAATAAGGATAGCATGGAGTCAAGCAGCTTTCTGCCATGTACGTTTGATGTCTTTTTCTACCTTTCCTTATGTATTTCTCTGTGCTCATTAAGAGGTTTTAGCGATGGCACAGACTCCTTTCTGAGCCAGGGGAAAGTCAGAAAAAAAAATCTATTATTGAGCACAACTTTGTCAGGGGGTTAAAGCACATTTTTTGAACTATACTTCATGCAAAGCATAGTTAGCCACTTTTCTGATGGTAAGCTACCTAATTGATCGTAAATAATAGGATACAAAGATTTTTCAAATTCAAGGATACCATAACAGCAGAATTTTTTCTAGATAGTTTGATCCTTTTTCATGGAGCACTTACCCATGGGGATCACACAGCACTCCTATTTAGAATAAAAGTAAAAGAAATAGTCTGGTTGCTTATTCAAGGTATTTTTCAGTAAGAGAGCCATTATGAACAGGAAATTTATCATGCCAAATTTTCTTTAACATTGGAAAAAAGTAGACATTTAAATTTTGATAGTTGAAGATATTTACTAGAAAAATAAAACTCTGCCATTAGGTCTAGATCAACTAATAGCACCCATATAGGACAGGGGAAACTTCCCCTGGCAGCATTCAAGACTGTACCTCTGTACGGGAGAAAAACCTCCCTGTCTTTCTCCCGGGGAGCAGCTGGTGGCTTTGAACTATTGGCCTTGGAGATAGAAGTGCCATGTGCAAAAAAGAAGTATCAGAGTTTGGGGGGGCAGAGAGGATGAGCTCAAGAAAAAAAATGTTTTGAAAACGATGATGGAAACATATGTACAAATGTTCTTGACACATGGATTTGTTGTGTTAAGAGCTGTATGAGACCCCAATCAAATGAATTTTTAAAAAAGGTATGAAACCTTCGATTGACAAACATAGGATGACATATCCATCCTCCTCAATACTGGAGCAGGTAAACACATAGGTAAAATAAGAGTAAGGTAGTGAAGGATAAATGGAGTAATTATATTAATGTCATAACTTGCCACAAATGGCTCTGCTGACAATAGTGCTGATATTAACCATGGCACAAGGAATGTGGTTATAGTTGAAAATGAGAAACACACACTGATCAGAATTCTGATTTATAGTTGCAAAGAAAAATGACTCATGCAATATTTAGTTTTGCTACCAGCAATATGTGAGTCCTCTTTCATTCTTCTGCAGTTGGAGATCCAATTGGACCAGTCACCATTTGTTGATGAGATGGTTTCTTCCACATATAATGTTTTTTGACCTTTTGCCAAAGATAGTTGTCTATAGCTTGATGGATTTTTTTCTTGGTTCTCTTTTATGTCTTATTGGTCCATGTGCCCCTTATTGTACCAGTACCAGCTGCTTTAAGTATTATTGCTGTACAAGAGGTTTTGCATTGGGAATTGAGAGACCTCTACTTTGTTCTTTGAGGATCTTAGGTGAGCTCCCACATAGTGAGAGAATTAGTAATGAGAATTAGTATGAGAATTAGTAAACTTAGGTTTTAAATATTGTATATCAGTGAGTAAAATTAAACAGGGTTTGGAAATGTGGTTTCTCATATATTTTGTTGAGGAGACAGAGCTTTTTGGTCATATTTTAAAGATAATAAGTGTGGCGGTCCTATTGATTAGCTAGAGATGAAAAAAAAATAGCTGGGTTTAGAGAAGTTCCAGTATGTAACTAAGCCCCGCTGCTGCTGCTGCTGTTGTTGTTCGGTGCTGTCAGGTTGGTTCTGATTCATAGTGACCCAGTCTATCTCTAACCCCGCCCAGTCCTACAGCCTCTCCACCCTGCTGCTCATTGCGACAGAGCTTGTGGTCATCTGTCTTGGTGGTCTCTCGCTCTTTTTGACTGGCCTTCTACTTTCCAAGCATCATGTACTTCTCCAGGAACTGGAGATGTTCCATCCAAGGAAAATGAATTCCTTGGCAACTGCAATGATTTATGTTTATCATGGGGTTGTTTATTCGCAAGTTGTGGGGATTTTTGTTTCATTGTTGTGAGCTGTGATAGATATTGAAGGTTGGCGTTTCTAAAAGTCATCAGCAGGAACATCAAGCAAGGCTGGGTCACATGAATATCAGGGCATAAGGATGCCACATACTCCATGTGGTCTAGTGTCTTGTATTATTTCCTACTATATAGCTCCACTATATATCTTTCCTCATTCGGTTCCTCAGTGGGTTAAGCTTGGGCAGCTAATCACAAGATTGATTCAAGGCGATGAGTTACTAAGTGGGAGAAAAATGATGTTGTCTCTTCTTAGACAGATGCAAAGTTCTAGAAATCCCGAGAGGTAGACATACTCTGTCCCATCGGATTGCTATAATTTGGAATCGTCTAGACAGCTTGGTTTTAGATTAGCATCCTCTTGTTCTGCTTCCCCATCTTGTCCTATCTATAGGTTCCTCATGAGCAAAATGAAGTGTTCTGGAATTACCATTCTTCTCAAAGTTGTTCTTAGTCAACTAAAAAAGTAGAACTCTAGGTTGTACCACCCTTATCTTTTCATAGTCAATAAAAACAAGTAAACATTCGAATTTTCTCCAATTTTAGCTCAACTCTATTTATTGGTAATAGTATTCCTGATTGCATATCCTAATTTGAACCACATATTTGAGTTTCTGATGCTGTCAACAATTATATGAACACAAAAATCTTACAAAAATTAATTTAAAAAAACAAAGGACTGTTGAGGGCAGTGGAGTGGAAGTCACACAGATGAGGCATTGGTGACACTGCCTGCCGGGAAAGACTCTCTCTTTGCTCAGCTGGCTTCAGATGCAGACTCTCAGGAAGCTTTCCAAGAGCAGGAGGGGAAGGGACTGACAGCATCTCCCAGCTGCTGCCCTGGGGCTCGGGGTCAGCGAGGGGCCAGAGCTCCCAGGACTGATGCTTTCCTGAGTTTCCTCAGGCATCTTCTTAACTTTATTAGAAAGGTGAGCAGTACAGCCAGCATGTTCCTGGCAAGTTAGGGGGGTGAGACTTTGTCGCATCCACTTTGCAGGCCCACATAGAAGAGGAAAACCAGATGGATTAGAGGTTTCAAACTGCTGATTTGGAGGTTAGCAACCCAACTCATAATCCACTGTAGTGCCAACATTCTGAGCCAAATATTAAAATCACGTAAAAGAACTTCCTAAGAAGTCAGTCTGCTGGTTTAGTGGTGTTGAGTTAATGCTACATTTAAAACAGCTGACACTTTATGGGGGGCATAGATATTAATAAAAATTCCTAAAATTATTTTCCTATCATCCCAAGTAGCCTAGCGGATGCAGTAACTGTAAGTTAGGGAGCAAGGGACTGCAGGTTGGGAAATAAGGACAAAGTCAAGTTGTATGGGTCTCTGTAATTCTTCATATAATTGAATGAGGACTTATAATTTCCAGAAGTCTTATGGATAAAAAGTTAAAAATACAACTTACAATGAAGTAACATTAAATCAAGAGTATTCATCCATGTCTCTTTAGTTGAATCAGAGGACCTGCATACTCCAAGACTTTGTGTTGGACTGCTAACTCAAGGTCAGCACTTTGAACCATCACCACTTTGCAGGAGAAAGATGAAATTTTCTACTCTCCTAAGCACTGCAATTTCAGAAGGTTGCTGTGAGTCGGAATTGCAATAGCAGTGTACTTAATTTTGAGATTTTATTGAACCTTTTAACCATCTTTAGGAAGTTGGAGCAAAAGCCCTTTAAATATTAAAAAAGAAGTTGAGTTCATACACACCAAAAAAATAAGTGTTCAAAGTTACTTGACTATCTCTAACAAAATATGTAACATTATGCAAAGTATTTAATACTCTAGTATTTGAAAAATGTTGCTAATAAGTGTTATTTACTCAATATGGAAAGTTTATTTTTATTTAACAAACATTTTGATGCTGAAATAGAATTCTTGCTTCCAAGCAAGATACCCAGCTTTGATTCCTAGCTAATGTGCTTCATGTGCAGCCACTATCCTATGGACCATCCAGTTTCCATCCATCAAAAACTGGAAAAACTAGTCACTAACTGTATATGGAAAGGAAAAGATGCCACATAGATAAGCACTAATAATAAAGAAAAACAAAATAGGAGCTCTCACACTGAGCTCAATTTGACAATATGAGATTGTAGTAGTCAAAATTGTCTCACAGAAACACAAAAACCAGTGGAACAGAATTTGGAATCCAGAGGAAAACACATCAACCTATGATTTAATTTTAAATAAAGTTGGGTGATCTGCTCAGTACTCACCCTCATGAGATCATTGAAGATCATGTGTACTATAGAAAAATGTAATGAAGAAATTAGACGGTGCCCATCTATTAGAAAAAAATAATATCTATCATCTGGAGTTCTAAAAGTATCTAGAAATAAGCAGCCATCTAAGTGAGGAGTCTGCTAAATTCACATGAAGAAACACACCCATTTGTATGAAGAAACACACCCATTTGTATGAACCAAAGATTATAAATAATGAAGTTGAAACTCAATAGAGGGAATAGTATCAGAGTCTAAATTCTAATCACTCAACTTGTGCAAGGGCATGGATGATAGTGAGGCCAAAAATGCATATGCAGGCTTGAGTCTTTGGTAAATTCCCACTTACCATAGTATAAGAATGTGAATAGCCTTAATATCAGATAAAAGGCATTCTGAAGAGCTTTTAATAACTGATGTTAGGCTTGCAACATCTTGTCACTTGATCTCCCTTTTGAACAATTGGAGTTAATTCTAGCTTTATAATAGCTTTTCTATTAAAGTTTGTAGCTGCGTCCTTTTCTTGCTTTTGTATATTTTCTATATTTTGTATATTTTGTATATTTTCTGTATATAGAAATCAGGATGGAAAGGCTTACAAAGACAGTAGATGGATTAATAATTTCTTGAGGGTTCAGAAGATGAGGAAATGGGAACTCAGCAGCAATGAGTACCAGAATTAAGAAAACATTCCAAAGTTGATTGGGGTGATACATTATTCTTCTTAAAATGACTGAGTTATTGAGTTTTATGCTATGCTAATTATATCTCAATAACAATATTAAAATTAAAAATTTAAATCCTACTAATCATAATGGTCAGAATGGCACAGAAGATCGTGGGGCTGGTGCAGGGTCAAGCAATGTGTCCTTCAGTTATATACGGAGTCCTCATGAATCAGAGGGTAACAACAACAAAGAAACATAATTTAATTTATTGAATAGCTAAGATGTCTACAATAACTTTCAGTAGTCTGGGTTCCCTGGGAACACATAAAAAAAGGCCTAATTTTTATAGACACATATAACGGTAAATTGGAGAGTAATTGTTTTCTCTTCATATGAAAAGTTTCTATTAGAGCACTTAAATATAATCAGGAAACTGAAATTACACATGTTGCCTTAAATAAGAACTTCTATACATTTGTCTTTTATTCTAAATTTCAAGTTAAAATTATAAATAGTAAGGGTATATACTCTTTCACCGATAATGTCTGGTGGCGTAGTGGTTGTGCGTGGGACTGCGGCCCACTGTGATAGAGGTTCAATTCCAGCTCCACAGGAGCAAAGGCTGGGCCTCCTACTCCCACCACCAGAGTGCAGTGATGCCCCCCAAAAAAGAACCAAAAAAAATGAAAAGAAAGTTTAATTCATTATAATGGACTAAAACATGTTATAAAACTGTTAGTAGCTTACAACAATATAGGTCTGTGAAACTTTTCCTTTACTCAAATGACATGTCATTGAACATGTAATTTTCACCCCAAGAGTCAAAATGGTTAAGCTGCCCTGTCAAGAGCAGGGTCCATCACTCAAAGAAAGGAGAAGTTGTAGCAAAGCACACATAGAACTTTTAAAGTTGTCCTCTGTCGTGGCACGTATCACTTCCTCCAAATGTCAAATGCCTACATAAGTCATAGCCATATTTAACTCTAATCAGATAGAGTCAAGTCCTTACCTGGAAGGAAAAATACCTGGAATTTTTTTTACATCTTTGATATCTATCTCTTTTGACCTCACCATCCAGAATTTAATGTCTAGATTTCTCAGACTGAAAGAATTTCCTAACCTTTATCATTCCTTCATATAAAATATACAAGTCAGAACTTCTGGAATTTCAAGGCAGTTAACACTTTGGTAGCATATCTGAACTTAGATCTGAAAAGGAAAACGTCCTTTATGGAAGCATGACTTGTTGATACAAGTGGAACTAGGAATTTTTGTCTTGTTGTTATAATTGATATTTTCTTTGGCTTAAGGCAAGTTGCTTCATAACACTATCCTTCAAGAAAATAAGGAAACAGAATGACTGGTTGATGGTGGAAATTTTCTGAGCAGAGTAAAGAAGTGATTGAGATTCATAGTGGAATCTTCTCACTAGATGGGAGCTTGCCCCACTCTATGGCTGACACTAAACAAGAAAAACATTGACCTGAAAAGTGCTTCAAATTCTATGTGATGGACTTTCTATGTCCTAAAGAGGTATTATGTGTGAGCATGTCATATTCTCTGCTCTGTTTAATGCTGATATAATAAGACAACCCACAAGCTCAACTGCAGCTCTAAATTTCTTCTGTATTAAAGAAACACCATCAGGAATTATCTTCATATTCTCTATATCTTGTATCCCTATGTGAATGTTACATTACTTATTAAAGAGTTCCAAGACAAGCAGAAAGAATCTCTTTAAATAGATTTTTCTATGCATACTTTAAGTAAACAATGGCACATTGAAAGCAGATTCTGTTGATTAATAATAAGTTGCTATGCAGTATATGATCACAATTCAAGTGTTTGTGTCTGTGTGTCATGGTGTGCTGTTGAGTCAGTTCTGACTCAGTGAGACAGAGCAGGAGCAGAGGGTGACTCTGCCTGGTCCTGCAGCATCCTCACGAGGACTGGACCGTTTGAGCCTAAGCAGGTATTGTGTCAATATATCCCACTGAGAGGTTTTAATGACCCTCTACCTAGCATGATGCCACTTTACATATCCCTTCCTGACATGTCCACAGTACACAAGGAAATTATTGTTAGCCTTATTTCCAAGGAGCAATTTGACTGTACTTTTTACCATTACAGATTTGTTTGTTCTTCTAGAAGTCCAGTTGCTTTCAATATTCTTTCCTCAAAGGATAATTCTAATGAGTATTGTTTTCCTTCTTTATTCAATTCTCAATTTTCATAGACATATGGAGTGATTGAAAATGGCATATCTTGAGTCAGGCACACCATAGGTCATCAAAATGACATCTTTGCTCCTTAAGACTTCAAAAAGGTCTTGTACAGCAACTTTTTCAATGTACTGCAATTTTGCATTTTTGACTGTTATTTCCATAAGCATTGATTGTGAATCCAAACAAGATTAAATCCTTGAAAAGTTCAACTTTTTCTCCATTTATCATGATGTTGTTTATTGGTAAAATTTGAGGATTTTGTTCTTCTTGATATTGAGCTATAATGTATTCTAAAGGCTACACTCTTTAATATTCAACAGCCAGTGCTGCAAGTCCTCCTCGTTTTTAGCAAGCAAGATTGTATCATCTGCATATCACAGGTTATCAGTAAGCTTCTTTCAATCCTGATGCCTTGCTCTTGTTCACTTAGTCCACTTTCTTAAAGTATATTCTCAGTCTATAGATAGAATAAATATGGAAAAAGCTATAGCCCTGAGTTATACCTTTCCTGATTTTAAGCTGCGTAGTATTCCTTTGTTCTGTTCAAACAACTGCCCCTTTGCCACCAATGTACAGGTCCCACAGGAACACAATGAAGTGTTCTGGAATTGCCCTTTTTCTAAATGCTATGCCATTGCATAAACAATGAAAACCAAGTGAACATATTTTTCATATTTTCTACTTTCAGCCAAGATCCATCTGACATAAGCAACTAACAAGCACTCCTTTGAATTTGGGGTTGCTTGTGGCCTATGTGTTGCTGTCAGTGTTGAATTATTGAAAATTAATAACTTCCAGTTATTTGCATCTATTTTATGTACTAGTATTTGAATTGGATCCTCATTTTGAAGCATTAGGGAAAGACACGTCTTGAATTCAAACACTAGCAGATCAACATATTTAAGCATTTTAATATGCTTGCAACAATTTGAAAAAATCACTATACATAATAAAACAAAAAATTATTTTGATAGAGTTGATTCTGACTTAGTGACATTGCATGACCCCCTCCAGTGTTTCTAAGGAGGTAATCTTTTTTTGAAGAGACCTGATAGCCTAGTTAAGTGCTTCATTGCTAACCAAAAGGTCAGAAGTTTGAGCCCATTAGCTGTTTTGTGAAAGAAAGGTTAAGATCATAACTGTTTTACTCTGCTCTATAGGGTGAATGTGAGTCATAAAAATTCACTGGCAGTGAGTCTTTAATCTTCATGGAAGAATATTGTCAAATATTTTTCCTAGGAAGAAGCTGATGTGCTTCCATTTAAACACCTGGCCTTCAGATAACAGTCAAGTACTTAACCACCATGCCAAAAGCGGTCCTTATGCAGCAAAGTTTTCCATAGTCATCACTGGAATCTGACGCACAGCAAGTAGATAGGACAGATTTGACCTGTCCATTTCAGTTTCTGAGGCTGTAAATCGGAGGATCAGAAAGCCTGATCTGTCTCCTGTGAAATGGCTGATAAGCTCAAATTGCTGACCATATGTTTAGCAGGTCACCAAGTAACCCCCACCAGGGACACTATGCAGAATATAGCACAATGAATACTGTGGTGAGATTAATTCTTTTATGTCGTCCTTTACTTGGTTTAGTTCTTCTGAAAAAGCAATTGTAAATCTGTCCCCCTAACCCAAATTCTGAAGTATTGCCCTTGTTCTAATTTTCTACCCCAAAGTGTATAGTACATCTATCCAGGTTGACTGACATTTTAAAACTTACAAACAACTTGTGGACTGATGACCAGTCTGCCTTGTGAGTGGTACTAACCTGATAACCTATAAGCAAATGAAGAGTCTGTGGTCTGCCCTAAAGGGATTGGCCAGGCTTACTAAATTACTATTTACATACAATAAGTTACTTTCTTTCGTGTGTAATTCTACAAACTTTAACAAATACATGGAAACAAGGTGGTAGAATCAGTATCACGAATAAGCTAAAAAACAGTTACTGTTGTCACAAAATATTCCCCCCTGTCTTTATGTAGTCAAATATTCTTCCCAATGCCAAGGTCTCCAGTAACTACTAAACTTCATCTGATTCCATTCCTTTGCTATTTGTATCTCAAAATCTAAGTTATGGCTGTCAATTCAATTTCAGTTCAAGGTGGCCCAATAGGACAGGGAAGGACTGACTGCTCTGTGGAGTATCCAACTCTAGCCTTTTACAAGAAGAATGTCGCATCTTTCTCTCATGGACTGGCTGATGAGTTTGAATCACAAACCTTATGGTTAGCAGCCAAGAATTTAGCCAATAATCACTATGGTTCCTTTCCTTTTCTATTAAATTATATAAATATAATTTTACATTTGTAACATGTTGAATCTAGCATTTTTCAAGCATCATTCTGAATTTGAGATTTATCCCATATAGTTGACAGTATCAATAGATGGTTCCTTTTTTATTGCTGATTTTTGTGTGTGTCATTGAATCAAACCCAACTCATACTGGCTCTTTTTCACACAGTGGAACTGGTCGATGAGTTTACCTAGTCTGTCATCTTTATAGCAGCAGATCCTGAGTCCTTCTCTCTTATGGCATAGCTGGTAGACTCCAACTTCAGGCCTTTAGTTTAACAGCTGGGCACTGAAAAATGCATCAGGAGGGGTAATTAATTGCTGAGTAGTATCGCACTGTATGGATGTTCCGCTATTTGTCACCTTACACCAGTTGAAGGACATTTGAATAATTTTCAGTTTGAATGACTATAAAGAAAATTTGTATAGATACTCACTAACTACTTTTAAATGTACGTAGGTAACTTTCTAGAAGTTAGAACGCTATGTCATGCAGTAAACGGATCTTTGACTTTGTAAGAAACTATAGCTGTTTTGTAAAGAATCTGCTTGATGTAATGTCTGGGTCATGCTTACTGCAGTGTATAGAAGTTCCAGGGGCTCTGTATCCTTGTGTATTTGGTCTTAATTGTGTGTTTAGCTATTGGAGCCTTGTTGTTCTAACTTGTACTTCCCTGGTGGCTAAGGATGTTAAACATCTTCTTATGTGTTTATTTCTCATTTAGATATCTTCTTGGATAAAGTATTCAAATATTTGCATCATTTTTACTATTTGCATGAACTGAAAGTTCTTTATAGAAATGATTACAAATTATGTAAATGACATATGATTGGAAATAGTTTCTCTTAGTTTATTGTTTCTTTTCCCATTCTCTTAAATTCTCTTTCAAGAACCAGGGATTCTTAATTTTGATAAAGTCTAATTCAACAACTTGAAATTTTAGAAATCATTATTTTTATGTGCCAAGTGTCTTATAAGAAGTCTACAGTAATTGTTATCTTTATTCAAATGCCTGTAATGTCCTAGTTTTTTTTCTTTGATAGCCTTTAGAATTTTCTATTGTACTTTTGCTTTCAAGGTTTGAATGTAAAGAATGTGTATGCTTTATCATTGCTTATTTGTTTTAGAATCTATCCTACTTGAGGTCAATTAAACTCAAGTCTTGACTCTTTTCAAACTCCTATACCTGTGGTAGTTACACAGTCTGCTGTCAATCTGGGACTTGAGAGGATTAAGAGTGAAGGAGTGGAGTCTAGTCTGTCAGTCAATCATAGCCAATGAAGCTGGGCATCTCCTTCTCTTGAGAATTCTAGGAACTCCTGTATTTTCCTCCCTGGAGGGGGGAGACATTTTCTGTCTCTGCTCACTCCTTAAGAGATGCTCTACTGACAAGACACATGGCCCTTTGATAATAGACCCCATGCCCTGGAAACTGGAATATCCTGTCAGTGCTGAGATGCTTACGCCTCCACAAGACTTCCTACCCACTGGTCTGTGATCTTTCTGTATTTGCTGTCATTGTGTTTCATGAGTCTGCAGGGGTCTTTATAGATTGGTATCAGACATATGGACTAGTATTGGACTTATGGCCTTGATCTGGACTGGGATGTTTTCTCAATATTCAACTGCCCTTATATATAAAGCTCTTTCTTATACACATATGAATTTGTTGCTCTAGTCTACCTGGACTAACACAATACCCTAACTTAATATTTGTCATGAGTACAGCTTGTATGCAGAAGCTCTAGTGGTGTAATGGCATACATGATGGGCTACTAAAACCACCAGTGGCTTGGCAGGAGAAAGACCAGACCTTCTCCCTACATAGCAGTCTCTGAACCTCCCTGGGGTAAGTCTACTTTGGGATAGGGCATCTCCGAGTACAAATTGACTCAGTGAGGGTGAGTTTAGTTTTAGAGAGCTTGTGTGCAAATCAAGGATGTTTTCACAAACAGCTCTTCAAAGTTGAATCATATTTTGATTGTTTTAGAAGAAAATATGGGCCTTAATAGCATCTTGCAAATTTGCAATACAAATTTTAAAAATGTTAAATATTACATAGAGTAATTTCAAAATCCATTTATCAAATTTATGTTATGTTTGTTAGGGCTATTTATTATCAGACTAATACTGAGATAACTGATTGAATTTGGTAGTTTTTCATTTTTTAAAAATCTAGAATTTTTCACAAATATGAGAAGTATGTTGGCCTTATAGATTTTTTTAGAATTTTGCTAGAAATCCATTTTCATTTTTGCTAAAAAAGAACATATTTTCATCACAGAGTAAGGCTTTTAATATTTTGATCTAGTCACATGTTTTGATGCTTCTTGAGTGACTTAATGAATAAATTATTTTATTTAGGTTTTCAAATGAAATAAATTATTTTATTTAGCTTTGTTACTTATAGCTGTTCATACTTTTTAAAATGATCTCAATTGTTTTAATTTCTACCAATATATTCTCAATTTTCATGTTCTATACTTATTTTTATTAAGTACTTATTTTTATTAAGTTGGAATTAAGTACAATATCTTATTATTCCATATTTCAACCAAGTCAAGTAGGATTATACAATTTCTATCACAATTAGTTTTCAAGCAACCTTTTTCTACATAAACTCCTTGACATGGCATCCATTTTGCCCACCACCACTGAACTCCCCTCTCCTGAAGCTCTTTTTCTACTTGCTGTCCCTACAGGTTCATCAGTCCTGGGTTGCATACACTAAAAAATGGAAAACTATATTAATACAGCTTCAAAAGTATTACCTTAATTGACACAACACTTCTAAGATACCCTTTATTATGAACAAACTAAACCTGAAAAAACAATGCAAACCAAAAAGTGGAAACCAGATTAAGTCCCACCTATATCATAGGGGAGATTTACTGACAGTTTTAACTGTTTGGGTAAGATTTATACCTTTGATCTTCTGTACTTCTCTCTCCTAAGCACTCTGTTTAGTGACCACCTTCCCCCCATTCCTCGTTTTTAAATAGGGGGTGTTCTCTGAGGCTTGTTTCTATGTAGTTCCAGTAATGGATCTTGGGCTCCCATTGTCATCCATCTCTTTCTGCACACCGGAATCTCAGCGTTTCGACTCTGATACTGATCACTCCTTCCACTTTGGATTATATGGATTTCAATCCTTTGGTGACTGATCGTGGCGGGCTTTTTCCATGGGGATTTTGATAGCTCACGTATATGACTACCAGTTTGAAACCATCAGCAGAATGGGCACAAGTTCAAACGTGATCATCAAAGAGCAGGAGAAAAGTAAGGTGAGACTCACCTTGCCACTTATCTCTCAAGCCTTCAGTTAATCCCGCGTGTATTCCTTGGTCAGATGGGCACAATAAATCTGCCTATCACAGGTGAAGTGTGTCTTTAGAGGCATGCAGTGCTTGCACAAAATTGAACTGGTGTGTCTATGGGTATTCTGGGAAACCAAGCCTGGTGCTGTGGAATGCTGGGACACTGCATGCTGGATATTTCCCAGCTTACACCACGTTCCAGAGGCTGCCTCGATGAAATCCTAGATGAGAACTCCACTGGGTTAACTGGACTCTATACCAGAAACACTTGAAATCTGAGGACTTAAGCCAGAAAACATATGATGTCTGAAGAAACAAAAGACAATTGTATCAAGAGCGCTATACTGTTGGTTGGCAGAAAAACAAGTTCTTGCTACATCAAAATGCCATACATGCTTTATTAAGATAGGTATTGTTTCAGAAATCTTGTGAGAGTCAGTCTATTAAATCTTGATTATGCACATTTACATTATAGTGTTTCTCAGAGGGGCATTGCCAGTGGGGGAGAGGGGGGTCACCTTGTTGAAGCCATGTTATTTGTTTCTCTTTTTCGGTAAATGAAACCCAGGTTCACTAAGCCTATAGGGAAAGCAAATAGAACAAATGTTTGGTGGAAGGGGGGATAAGAGGAGAGGGGAGATGAGAGGGAGATAATGACAAGGATTCCAGTAAGCAAAAGTATGTTTGGAGACTAACTATGGAAGCAATTGTACAATTCTGTTTGACATGTTTGAACTGTGGAATGCTATGACATATACATCCGCTCAAATTATAGCAAATTAAAAAAAAAACAAGGATCCAGGAATGGGTACTTGGGCTCCCACTAAACCTTATCTTCAACTTAAGAAAAAATAATTCTTGCATCATCTCCCTGCTTGAGGAAAAGAACAGAGGATATAGGTGATAGCACAACGTGGCGAAGAATATAGATGGTGACTGGCTATCATATAAAATAGCATTCAGGTTCCTAAAAGTTTGTTCTTTAATTTTTAAATTAAACTTGTGAACTTGTACCTTTTGATAATTCCTTTCAAAGAAATATGATGGATTATTAAAAGTCTTTTAATGATTCTACTTTTTTAATTTCAACTTTTTTAACTTAATTTTTTCTTTCCTTTAATTTATTTTTCTGTTAAACTGAGCATCACTCCCTTTTGCACCACGTATTTTGGGTCTCAAAGATCTCAGAGAGTCTGACATTTTCCTTATTGTCATTCACCTCTAAGTTTTTAGAGAACTGTTTTAAAGAAGACAAGGGCTTATGGTACTAAGATAATGAATGATATATTTATGTCTGTTTGCTAAGGTTTTGTGTCATTGGTATACAACAGCTTGCAAAGCATTATGCAGATTTTGTCAGATATAAATTTCATACATATATGATTTGGGGCCTTATTTTTGAAAATGAAGATTGAGATTTTTTTTTTAATTGAGATTGTCTGTGAGATCTCTTCACAGTTTTATGACAATAGTCCAATATTAGTTGTATCAGAGTTGATGCCAATTCATGTTGACCAAGGTGTACATAAGTTCTCAGAGCTGTGACATTTTAGAAGTAGTTCAGGGTGTGAAGTGTGCCTCGGTGAGGGGGTGGGGGTTTGAATCGCCAAACTTTAGGCTCATGTGGTTGAGTGCTAACAGTCTGTGTCACCCTGTGGCCTGACAGTCTTCTAAGAGTTTAACAAGAAAGTGTCTAAGGAGGTGTTGTTAAGAGTCATCCAGTAGGCTCTGATTCCCAGTGACTCTTTGTCGCATGGAACCAAACACTGCCGGGTCCTGCTTCATTTTCCCACTCGCGCTTATTTGTGAGCCCCTTGCTGTGCTCTCTGTGTTAATCAGCCTCCATCCTGGTCTTCTCTTTTTAGCTGATCTTGTACTCCATCCTTCATCAAATGTAAGAAATATAATTATTCTAACCTCATTTCTCCATAAATATAAATATCTGTGTTTCTTTTTTTTATAAAATAATTTTATTGGGGGCTCTTGCAGCTACTACAACATTCAGTACATCATTTGTATCAAGCACATTTGCACACATTTGTATGTTGCCACATACATTTCCAAACATTTTCAACTTGAGCCCTTGGTACAAGCTCCTCTTTAAAAAAAAAAAAAAAAACTCCCCTTTCCCCTCCCCCATCTTCTTTTAAATGAATCATTTTATTGGGGGCCCATACAACTACCATCACAATCCCTAACAACATCACTTGTATGCAGGTCAATTTTACACACCCATTGCCATCATCATTCTCAGAACATTCTCCCTCCCTCCAGGCCCCTATTATCAGCTCCCTATATTACCCTTCCTCCCCACCTCCCCCTTGAACCCTTAGTAATTTACAAATTATTTTTTTCATCCTGTACACTGTGTCCCAACACTCACTTCCCTGTTGTCCATGTCCCTGAGAGGAGGCTACGTGTAGATCCCTGAAGTTGCTTCTCCCTTTCTATTCCTCCATCCCTCTTTACCTCCTTCCTGGTGTTACCACTCCTATTACTAGTCTTGATGAATCATCCATCCTAAGTTTCCCATGTTTCCAACTTCACCGTACATCAATATGCAACCTTCCTCTAGTTCCCATGCTGCCTCCCACCCACTATCATGATCCTAATTCTACCACATGTGTGTGTTTCTTATCTTGTTAATCTGTCATTCTGTACCTTTGGATGTGAAAACAAACATGCTCCAATTTTGCCATATATTCTATGTTTGGTGATACACAAGTCATTAGAAAAGTGGATAATTTTGACAAATAACCCAGAATTCATTGAAATTGAGAAGATCAAATTAGACCTATGTGGATCAAGTTGCCTTTCTTTCAAAATGTATTTGCAATACTTGATTGCACACAAGGAAGTCACAGGATCCCTGGGGACAGAGTTGTTATGAGCTGGGCTATTAACTCCAAGATCAATCGTCCAAAACCACGGGCAATCACTCCTTGGGAGAAAGATAAGGCTTTCTATTCCTGTAAAAATTAGAGTTCTGGAAAGTCCCAGGAATAGAATTACTCTGCTCTGCATGGTTATCCTGATTGAGACTGTAATTGATGACAGTGAGTTTGGTTTGAACTCTAGTTAAGTCATAAACAAATATTTTCTTAGGAATGGAATAAAAATTGACTTTCCAATGGGTTAGTTGTGGTTTTAAAAAAATTCAATACTTTAGCCGTAAGGTGAGTTAAGGAGGAATTGATTTTCACTGAAGAATACAGTGAAGTTACCTCCATTTCCTGATGCCAAACCAGTCTGGAGGCAGAAATGAAGTCTTGTGAGAAGTTATAAGCAGCATTTTTCTGACTTTCCACCCCAGAGCTATTTGGTATAATTTTTAATTCTCAAAGTTCCCTCCCTCCACTTCCAAGTATTTATTGACCAACAAATCCTCTTCTTTCTGCAGGCTCTAACCCCAGAGTTCTCAGCTGTTGACGGTCCTTTGTGAAGGAGCCCAACTCTGCTCCTGATATACAAGAGACATAAAAAAGGAAGCCAGTAAGGCTGTGCCCAAGGTTGTGAGTCCTTCACTCCCTGGAGCCCCAATCTTACCTCAGTTCTAATCTGTCACAGTTGAGGACCTCTACAACCACTGTTATGCTTGACGGTTCGCTGCATCTTACGTGGGTTATTTGGACATTTGTTCACTAAGCAAAAGAAGGAGCACTTTCCACATGGAGAGATGATAGCCTTCTATGTTTTCTGTTATGTCTGTTATCTGGCCTCTCGAAAAGTTCTCATGCTCCTTGTGTCCTGGGTAAGTTTTGTACAAAAGTGAATCATAGATCTTTAGAACTCAAGTACAGATAGATGACCAACCATTGGCTTACCATTTCAGGCACATTAATGTATTGAAATCACCAGTTCCATTTGGGCAGTATTAAGCCAAACCCATGATTCACTTAAAATATCCCAAAGGCTGACACTTTTCTATGCAACTCTTCATCTCTTAATGCAAAGAAACTTGTGGAAGCCATCACATTGTTCCTCAGATTGCCAAATGTGTCTCAATGCAAGTGGACACACAACTTAGACAAATGCTGGCCTTCCCTATAAAATGTACTTAGCCTCCTGAAAAATTAGCAAAGAAAATTCACAGGAAAATTCTACTTGATAAGCACTTAGTGGAAATTTACATAGAGAAAAGATCTGATAGAGCAGTGATTCATTTGGGAGGCTGCCTGTTGTCAGAAACCAGGAGTGGTGACTAGGAGAAGTTTATGGGCAGTAGCAATTCCCTGAGAGTAAATTATAGGTGTGTATTCATTCTGGGACATTTACTACATCCTCCCATAAATACAATTAATGTGCTGAATTTCTTTTCAAAGCACAAAGCAGAGTTATAACTTATCTTAAAGTTTTTCAGTGGAGAAGCATATAAAACAACTTCAAAGGGAGCTTTTTGCAATTGACTTACTGAAGAATTAACCAACATCTTCATTTTCTTTTTGGAAACTGTGGTACACATGAATAATTTCCTCTCAGGATGTGGCCCATTTTCAAAAGCAATAGTCAAAAGCTGGATACTCAATTATTGTTCTCCCTTTATCTTTCCTGATTCTCCCCACCTTCCCCTCCCCACATCTGAATGTCACTTAAATCTGGTACTTACTCCTTAAAAGCAGCTTACCACCATGAAAAAAACACATCTGTAGGTAACCATGAGGCACACAGTTACTTAAATCAGTTTTCAATTACCCAAAAGCACACTGTTGAAATGAAGGCTTCATGTGAGTTTACTTGAAGCTTATGAAAATATTTCAAGTTTTTGAAAAACCTAGATAGCCACTAGGTAACCATTTACACTGCCATTATATTCCACTGTGTTAAAACCAAAAGAAAGGAAGCAATGATTTGTTTCATGGGTTTAGAAACCAGAAAATACATCAAAAGAGATTTTGTACAGATCTCAATCCCCCAACATCCATTTTCTTTTCTTTGTCTTTCACGCAATCTCAGTATTCATTTTATAGTGCTTCATCAAGAGGAAGGAAAATAGTGCAGGTGGAAAATAGGTCCATCAGGCAGACAATGGAGCATGGAAGCAGGCCGCAGACCAAGTACTTAAGCATCCACACTAAACCACAGTGCCGTAAATTACTGTCATTACTTTCTGAAAGTTCCCTGAACTGTGCAGAATTGCCCATGCAATCGTAATTACAAAGCAAGTTGTAGTAATCATTAAACAAACACCGCGACTTATGCAGCCTTAAGCAAAATGCTTGTTTTCCTAGCCAAGGCTCACACACAAGGCCCAGTGGGAGGTAATGACTCAAAACTTGTCCTCGGAAATTCAAAGAGAATGTATGCTTTCTGGAGGACATTACTCTTCTTTCACGCACAGTTTGCATACTCATTTTTCACCAAATCGCTGAGTCATAAAGTAATCAAGGCTGCGTTGAGGACTTATCTAAGGGTAGTGCAAGAAATTCACAGAGATGAGCTATGCACAGAGATGAACTTTTTTTACTTGGTCTGCCACTTGCATGTAAGGTTTTATATTTTGGGTTCTCATGGAAACAATTTAGACTTGGAAGAATGGCATGAATGGACACCAATCCCAGCACTGATGAATAAAGTGCCTTGGGAATGTGCCTACCCACCAGCTAATCGTTTGAGCCCATCCGCTTCTCTGTGGGAGAAAGGCAAGGTTGTCTGCTCCCCAAAAGAGTGACAGTCTTAGAAACCCTGCATAGGGGAGCCATGAGTTCGGCTTGACTCTTTGGTAGTGGGTTTTTCCATGCGGCAGAGGAACTCGTGGGTAGCTCATTCACTTAAGCACCTGACAGTTCTCAATGAAAGGTCAAGGGGGTGACGCAGGGTGATGTTGAGTTGGAACGGGCTTCATGCCAGTACATTTCCTATTGTTTTTGCAGGTTTTGTTTGTTTGTATGCTTGTTTACTTGTTTGTTTTAAGTTATGTGGCAGGGTGCACAGCTTCTTTTATTCATACCTTCTTTTTTGGAGTCCCTGGGTGGTGCAAAGAATGAATGCGCTTGGTTGTTCATTGAAAGCTTAGAGGTTTATAGCTACCAAAGTGGATGCTACTGCTGAATCGTCTGCCACAAACTCTACAGAAAAGCATAGTCCTGCTTTGACATACATAGCGTGGTCATGACTCAGAATCAACTGGGTGCGTGCTGTCTTTTAAAAAAAAAATCTTCATGGTAGTCTTCAAAAATAGTCTCATTGACTTCATTCCACAGAGGAGAAAATTAAAACTCAGAGGCTGCAACTCTTTACTGCTTTCACAAGTAGTTCGTGTCAGAATCATGACTCATCCCAAGACAAGAGGTTTTTGAGAGTAACTCTTTCCAGGTGAGAGAAAATCTGAGAGAAAAAAAATATAAAAGGTAGATAAAAATGTCAACATTACTTTTTGATATTTCACTTTAAAAACAAAGCTCTCTGAATAAGTGCAATAGAAAGGCAACTGCTCTCACAAGTAAAAATCAATAAATGCCACCCACACCCGAAAAAATATAACTGCTCTGGTCTACTGCAGGCAAAATCAGCACTTAATTCTAGCCTAACCTTCATTTACATACCTTTGTTTGTTTGTTTGTTTTGGGTCATCACTGCCCTCTGGTGGTGGGAGCAGGAGACCCAGACTTTGCCCCTGTGGAGCCGCTGCTGGAATTAAACCTCTATTCCAGTGGGCCGCAGTCCCGGGCACAACCACTACGCCACCAGGCTCAGCCCCATTTACATACCTTTATTGAGTGTTGGTTTGCAAAGAATTTTGCTAGATAAAAATGAAACAGCAAGGTACAAATCAGTGATTGGTAGGAAAGATATATGTCATGCAATGCCACATTATTTGAACAAACTGTACAATTTAAGTAGAGGCCTACTTCCTTAATGTACACACACACACACACACACACACACACACACACACACAGTGTTTCCCCGAAAATAAGACAAGGACTAATACTTATTTTTCCTCAAGAAGTCACACTAGGGTTTATTTTCAGGTGATTTTTTAAAAGTATAGGGCTGAGCCCTGGTGGCATAGTAGGTGTGTGCAGGACTGACTGCAGCTCACAGGGTTGACAGTTCAAATCCAGCAGCAGCTCTCCAGGAGCAAGACTTGGTCTCCTACTCCCACCAGGGCAGTGACACCACAATAGATAAATAAATAAATAAATAAATAAATAAATAAATAAATAAATAGTATATCAATCTACATTTATCCAAATATAGTTAAGCCACCTTCTTCTGGAGCATCATCATCTCTCTCCAAACCATGAATTTCATGCAACTCTATTTTCTTTAGAACGATTGGCCCAAATCTCTCATGTCCATCAATAGAGTTTTTATTAAATAAGCAGCTATTATCCATGTAACCTGCTCAGAGTGGATTGGTAACAACACTGTCAGTGGTTTTATCCCATGAATTCTTTACTCAAATCACAACCTCTTGCAGACGAGCCTTTGCAAAGTTTCCTCGCTGATTTCTTGTCACTCTATTTCCAATGTAGTCATTAATTTCCATGCAAATAATCTTTGGATGGCTTTTTTATTGCAATATGAAGTCTCTGCATATAGGTCACACTGGGGTAGATGAGAAGGGCTGCCCATCTTGCTCACTGCTCAGTGACGAAATGCGTGGGCTTTGCAGATAAACTCTGTAGCCATGCCCATGCCTAGGTCTTATTTTTGGGGTAGGGTTTATATTGTGTAAATGATTAGAAATCTAAGAATTTTGTGGATAGGTCTAATTTAGGGAGAAACATGGTATTTTTACCTATATATATTTATATACCTATGTATTTACATATATTCATATCTTTATTTATACCTATATATATTTTTTACTTTCTTATTCTTTCCTCTTTTCTTTTTTATTTCCTGCTACCCTTATATCATGTTTAGCCTTTGTTCACCATACAATGATTCCTCTCAGATGCACTTCAATTGATTGAACATGACCAGGAATACTATCCCCTCCTCACTTTCACTTTTAAATCCCTGGCTATTCCCCTATTCCCCTGTCCCTGTTGCTATTTGTTGATCACTCCCCTCCCCACTCTTCATCTTCTCCTACACTCCTCCCACCAACCCTGGGTCCCTGTTGCTGTCTCCTTGGGATTTCTTATCCTGCCTATATTATATAGACACCAAGAGAAAGGGTGAGGGGAGAGAATACAAATATTTCTAAGTCTAACTGTTTTTCTATCCCAGAGTAGATGAGTATCCCTCTGTTAAATAGTGAGCAGGCCATGTTCTAATCCATTGATCCCATCAGATTTTATTTCAGGGATCCATGACCCAAAGTCCACCGACCTAACAGCACTATACCCTTTTAGTCCTCAGCAGTGCATGTTCTACACAATCCTATTGCTCTTCCTACAGTCAAGGACAGAGGAGTCTAGTGCCCCAGCTCCAACCCTGTCTCACCTTGGGCTTTCAGTGTGACCCCATGCAGTGTGACCCCAACCAGTCCAGATGAGGTGCCAAGCACTGACCCCTGAGTCAGAAGTCTGCAATGGAGATTCCTCGGGGACTTTGCTCCCATTGCTGGTCTGTTGCATTCCCCTCCGAACAGGTGCATAAGCAAATGTGGTGAAGAAAACTGATGATGCCTGGCTATTAAAAAAATAGAGCATCTTAAGCCATAAAGGCATGTAGTAAAACCAGTGGCCATCTTGCAGAGAGAAGCGTCAACAGAAATAGATATCAGAAATTCAAAAACAAGGAATCAAATTTACTTGAAGGAGTGTAGATAAAGTGGAGACCCAAAACCCATCTGTAAGACAGTGACTAATCCTTCACAGAAGGGATGACATATCCAGCATGCATTGTAGCACTGATGAAACACTTAAGCATCCTCTAGTTCTTTAATATAAGTAGCCTCTAGTTCTTTAATATTTCCTGCTTTAACTATTATGACCTTAGTTTCACCTCAGTAATCTTGTGGGATTTAAATATGTTCATTTGTATAATTAAGGTCATTCGATGCATGAAATTCAAGATGGAAAAACCCTTCAAAAATTACAGTGAGAGTAATGATTCCCTGAGGATATGGGAAAGGTGGTGGGGGGGGAAGAGGATAGAACTGAGAACCTAAAGCAGTGATGATTGTATCACTCCACTAGAGTGGAATGAATATGCAAATAGTAGATGAATGGATCCATTGGAAGATGTAAAATGCAGCTATATGTATATATATACATATAATTTACATAATATAATAAATAATTCCAGAGAGGGGGGTGGAGGGGAGACTGGTATTAAAGAACTCAAGAAGAAAGAAAAAGTTTTGAAAATTATGGTGGCAGCAATTGTATGTTTTATCTAAATGAATTATAGGTTGTTATAATATCTGCAAGAGATCGCAGTAAAATTATTAAAAATTAAAATAAAATAAAAAGAAAGGTACAAATCATGAGTAGTCAGAAAGAGAATTAGAAAACAATAGAGTCAAGGCAGGTGTGATCACAGTTGGTAGTATAACATTGAGCTTCTAATGAAAAATTAACTTTTCATTTAACCTGTGTCTTCCCATATCCTCTTCTTCAAAGGAAAAGAAGACAGGTAGCAGGTCTTAGTAAAAAGATAACATTTTGAATGGTAATAACAATTCCTACTTATACTTCCAGTGAAACTGAAGCACTGGAAAGAGGGAAAAGATGGAAAGGAAAAGTTGATGATGAAGCTTACATTTGTATATACAGCCTGGGATGTCAGCTCCCAACAAAGCATAAATGCCTAGAAAACAATTCCAGAGCTATGCAAGAAATTTTGTGCTCCATACCCCATGTTAATTAAGGAATTCACATTCAGTTTTACTGAAATATAAATGTGGCCACTGTCATCTCAGACAGAAACCTTTAATCATTCATGATATGACCCTTGGACATCTGGCTAGCTTTCCTTTAATAGCCACTGTACAACCCAGCTCCTGCAACATTGGACCTTAGGGGATTCTGGGGAGCATTTGCATGCTGCTCTATCTGCCTGCATCCCCGCAAACCTTTATTTTCCTGCATCATTGTTTTTAGTGCAGCTCATGGATCTCTGTCTTTTTGGAAGGCTATTCTAGTTTTTCTAAGAGAGTATAAGTGTATTTACATGATTCCACTGAATTATTTTGTTCAGATCAAAACACATTTTTAAAGCCAAAGTTCCAACAGTAAACAAAAAGCAGCTCCTGCTCTCATAGAACTCATACTACAAATGAATGTTTAATAAAAATAAAAATTTTCAGATATTGGTAAATGCTATGAACTAATAAAGTACAAAGGCATAATTAAGGCTTGGGAGACATGATGGCAGATGCATATAATAGTAGCCTGCTTTGCCTTGAATGCTGGTCAGGGAGATGACACTTGAGCTGAAACAGGAATTATAGCAAAGAAACCCCAAAAGTAGAGAAATGGAAGAATTGGTTTCCAATCATTAGTAAGAGCAATTTCAAGAGCCCTTTCACCACAATTCTCAGCCAGCACTCTCTAACAGTAGTCTAAAGGAGACCAAGGACACCCTGGTTAAGCACTAGACATGCTGTAGGAAAAAGATGAGACAGTCTGTCGTGATAAAGATTTACAGACTTGGCAATAGTATGGGCAGTTATATGCTCTCCTATAGGGTGGCTGTGAGTAAGAGACCACTTGACAGTCATGGGTTTCAACTGCAACCATTTTTTTCATGAGGGAGATTCATGATGTCATCATTTTTGCACCCCGAGCAAATTCCTAACATTTGGCAAGTGGATACTCAATTTATGCTTGTAAAGGGAAAGAACGCAAAAGTGTTTCCAGTCTTAAAAATGTTAACATGAACATTTTTATATAACCGATTCAAATTATTCACAGCACTTTGTTCTATAAAATTACAGCAGATACTGAGTTAGAGGAAATTGAACCCAGCAGAAATGTGAGCTTAAGATCAGGTTCAAGTCAGGTTCAGGTGAGCCTCTGGTCACGGAATTTTTATTGGACTTTCTACTCCATCAAGAGTTGCAGTGTCTAGCTATCGGCCAGTGTCAGACGATCGTTCAAAAGATCAGGAGGCACAGTCGCAGGCCCTCACAGGGGCCATTCTATCCTGCTCTACAGGGAGGCATTGTACCTGGGTTATTCAAAGTGATGACATTATCAGCAAAAACACAAACATGAGCAAACTCTGGCAGTAAATTAAATTTGTTACCATGTGAAAGCTAATGATAGAAGGAAGGGTATTGTTTTGTCAGACACAGCTAGAAACATTAGGCAACTCGGGTTTTCTTTTCTTCTGATCTGTGTATATCACAACTGAATATAAAAGGAACATAAAAGCACCATAAGTGCTAATGTAAGGACTAAAAATAAATTTTAGAGTGCAGGAAAATTTGGAAAAAATCACTCATGAATAATGAGGAGCAGCTATTGTATATAAACATTGAATAGCATAATGGACAAACGATATCCTCACTTGGCAAATGTAATCAATTGTAAGGGATGTTTGCAAGGATGAGCCCTATTGTTCAGAGGCGTAACATGGGCCCAGCCGCACACCATTCTAAGTGTATTCAATTCATCTAAGGAAAAAGAAAAAGCTAGTCAGAAAGGCGGTGATGCTTCAACATGCCAACCAGCCTACTCGGCCAGAAGGGCAGAGCTAAACACGGACCACTGGACCTTTGAGAGAAAATTTATTCTAAATATAAAAAAAAGGAAATCACTGCCAGTATACAGCTGAGGACTACATATTTGAAGGAGTTGTTCCTAGACATAAATATATGTCTCCATCTAATACTATTAATTAAATAATGTGCTCCAAGAAGATATGTTGAAGTTCTGTACTTGCATTGGCATATACAGCCTGATAAAATTAGAGTGGGGATCAATTAAAAGTGGAGTTGGATGAGTCCTAATTATTTATAGCACAAAAGTGAATGATCCTGAAGAGAGAAGCATAGTGGGGTCATCATGTTTGAAGACACATCTACAAGCTGAGTCCTCTATGAAAGCAAAAGCAATAAAGCCTATATATGTATACTTAACAAACCCACTGCCTTTAAGTCTATTCCTACTTACAGGAACTCTAAACATGGCTATCAAGCCCTAAATCTATCTAGGTGCAGAAAGGCTTGTCTTTTTCCCAAGGAGTGGCTGGTAGGTTTGAACTGGAAACTGGCAGTTGGCAGTCCAATGTTTACCTGACAGTAATACCAGGATTCCTTATGTATATACACTCCCTGGGGTGGGGGAAGAGAAAGGGGGGATTGGTACAAGGAAATGGCTCATATAGTTGTAGAAGCAGACATGTTCCAAGTTCATGGGTCAGATGTCAGGTTTCAGACTTTTCCTGACTCATATAGCTGATGGAGCTTATGAACGCAAGATTCATATATATATATATAAATCTTGCATTCATATATATATATACACATACATACACACATGCATACATATACATATCAGATATACAACAGACTGAAGTCCAAAGAACCAGAAGTCAGATGAACCAAATGGAAAATCCAGAACAAGAAAAAAGCAAACAGATTTTTCTACAGCATCCACATATAGTGGAAGAATGTCACACCCCCAAGAAAATTTCCTCTCAATTGATTGGCTGTTCATAGCAGATCTCATAATGTAAGTCATGACATTATATCTCGTCATGGAGGTTACTGCATCTTAACTACTAAACCACTGAGAATTCTGATCCAATCAATTTGATGAAAAACTTTAATTATCAGTTAACAAACAATGTCAAAATATTGCCAGGAAGATCCAGAAGATAGAAGAAGATAGAAGATAGAGCCCTGAGTAGAAATAACCTTCTGGTTGGTATCCTAACTTTTATTTCCAACCTCCAATAAGTTTCCAATTTTTAAAGTTCTTTATTATGGCATCTCTAGGAAACTAAGATTCTAAGAGTCTCAAAATTCTAGAATTGCGTAAGATGAAGGGTTGGACATGTTGACTGAAATGCCTGTCACTGAGCTCTACATTTTGTGATCAACATCTAACAGCATAACACAGAAGCAGTATATTTTCTATCTACCTTTATGGATGTTGGCCAAACTAAAATAGTACTGAAAGGTTAAGGACGTTGTTGGGCCACAAGGACAGTCCATTATAACCAGAAGTGTCTCCTTAGTGGATCTGCAGCTCCACCCCAACCGCAACACCACCTATACCACCAGAAAATGGGCTGTAGTAATATGACTGGGTAACTTCCACAGCCACAAGCATGGATATTGAATATTTGAAGACACACTTAGATTTTTTTAATTTTTAAAAATATTGGAGGAAGGACTTTTGGTAAAAAAAAAAGCATAAAGTTATATATAAGTAACAAGAGATGGGGATTATTGAAGATGGTTAAATCAAGAAATTGATGAGAGCAGGGATAATTGAACACAATCTACATATTTATAGCACACAGTATACTGGGTATGTCTTATGGAACAGCTTGATAGTATTGGAATTTAGCGATTCTTTGAGTTCAGGTGATTAGTATTTCTTAAACTTGTGATTCTCTAATGATGATGCGAATGGAGGTATCTAACACCTCAGGAGCATTTGCAAAATGAATTCCTCAATTTCTCCCTCAGCCAACAATGTCCACACCTGTGATTCCAATACACTCCTTGTTCCAAAGAAGTGGGATATTTGCTAATTTTTTTTAAAAAACCAAAGCTCCCTATGATTTTAACTTTTTCTCTCTTGTCTTTCTCTCTCTGAATGGAGACTTGTTCTAATCTCTCTAATATTAGTGGTCTCAGCCAAAGATTTGATTACAACTTTAGAGTAACTCAGAATTGATGCCATTTGTCTGTATCCAAAGGACAAATGAGTGTGATATGATGGCTATATAATAATTGAAAATACCTTGAAATCAAAGTGTATTTACAGTCACACATAAAATAGAATTATAAGTTTGGGTGGCTGTGGAATATAAAAAGACTTTTCTCCAGCTTTTCTTCCCCAAATATATGCTAGGTCTAGCACACTGCTTACAACTAATTGTAAATGATTGTCAAGTTTTCTCCCTGAAGATATCAACCATCCAGAGGAAGCAGACCCTATTATCTGTCCGACTGTAGGTGGGGGTCAGTCCCTTCTGTTAAGGAAAGTGAATTGGTTCCCCCGAAAGCTTAGAATAAATCATGTCTTTAGCTCAAGGACAATCAAGGTTAGGTCACCACCATGAATCTAGGATCCACCCCTCTTGCCCCGTGTGTACTCTTATTTCCTTTTCTTCCCATAGTGTGTACACTCCTAGATCATCCCCCTCCCATTGCTGTATAGTCTAGAGTAAACCCCTTCCTGTGACTTACATCATTACTTGTAATCATGGTGCTTGCATGTTCCCAAATTATATTTAAACCTTGGTTAGAAATGCATCCCTCTCTTTCTTCTGCCTTCTCCTCCTACACCTCCAGGTGGGCCACCAAGAAGGGCTGAGGTGGGCATGTTACAATGAAATATGTCTGATTCCTTTATTTTGCTCCCTCTCCAATCTCTCCTATCTTCTATGTTTTTACTCTAATATTTATAGATATTAATGGTACAGTTGTGCCTATGAAACCATGATAGTGTGAGGGGTTAGTTTCCCCTCATACATGGCGCCCATCACCTGGGGGTTCAGTAGGGACAGAACTCTTTTGAATTATACCCTGTATAACAATTGTATGGCCCCACCTGATTGTAAAGTGAACCAAAGAAATTGTGTGAAATGAAGATCTGGTTGGGGGATTAGCAGATAAGTGAGAATAAGAAGAGTGGTATAATATTTTAAAGAGGACAATGGAGCAAGATGGAAGTAAATCTAAAACTTATGCTATTATTATCACACTTTTACTGAAAAGAACAGAAGGTAGCAGTAATGAATAAAAAGATGCAAAATTTTTGGCAAGTGGTGAAAAAGTATAATCCATGGTTCCCAGAGAGAGAAACTCTAGATTTAGGAACTTGGAGGCAAGTATGGGCAAATTTTTAAAAGGCTCACTGGGAGGGAGAGAAAATCCCCCTGGTGATCTGGTCTCCAGGGGCTCAAGTTAAGATGGTTTTAGAATCTTTGTAGGAGGAAGAGAAAGAGGAATATCAGTCTAGTGAGATGCCCTGTGTGAACTATCCAAATCTAGGAAAGAGAGTTAGTCTCTTTGAGTGAGTATGAATTAGATAATGAAACCTTAGAAAAAACTGAAGGAGCAGGGGTTGACTTGTTACCTAAAGCCTCTGATTCTAAACAAAACCTCATGGGCAAACCTCTATGCCCTCGGAGGACTTCAGCCTCAGAAGGGCTAATGGTGATAAAGCATTAGAGCAGTGATTCTCAACCTTCCTAATGCCAGACCCTTTAATAGAGTTCTTCATGTTGTGGTGACCCCCAACCATAACATTATTTTCATTACTACTTCCTAAGTGTAATTTTACTACTGTTATGAGTGGTAATGTAACTATCTGATATGTAGGATATATTTTCATTGTTACAAATTGAATATCAACTTAATTAAAGCAGTGATTAATCACAAAACAATATGGAATTATATATTGTGAAATATTTATGTGTTTTCTGATGGTTTTAGATGACCCCTGTCAAAGAGTCATTTGACCCTCTACAAGTCTACCTTGTGGAACTCATCTTTAAAGTCGCCATCGACTGTGGGAAGTTGCAAACTCTTTAGATTCTTCAAGTTGGATGCTAAATATTGGAATGGAACAGATCTAATTTCCTGGATTATCTGATCAAGAATATAAGCAGACATGCCATCTATTCTTCTTCAAACAATGTGATTAGATAAGGAAAATGCACTCAAATCCATAACAAATTCATCTCCAATCATAACTCGAACAGTATCTTTGACCGCTGGCAGCAGTAAATCCTCAGCAATGATGTAAGGTTTCATAGCTCTGGCAAATCTGAGGACCACCAGTACCCAGTCTAGCTTTCTTGAATCCATCAATTTTGCTTCTAAGATAGTTGGTATCCCTGCTGGCAAAGCTTGGATTCTTGCTATAAATGGCAGTTTAGTGTGTTTGCCTTCCTAGCTTTGGCTGATTGAACTTCGTAACAAATAGCACATTGCAGTTTCTCAGTGTCTGCTATAATTATTGAGGTAAAATCATACTGGAAAAAATCCTCTCTATACTTTTTTTCTTTTTTCCCCACATCATTGCCCTGGTGGGAGTAGGATATATTTTATTTTCTTAACATTCTTTTCTACATGATCCATTGGAATGGGATAGTTTGTTAATAAAAAAATATGTAACAGTAACTTTAATAATACAAAAGATGCTTCATGACATAATTCAGTCAATAGTTCATTAAAATTTCCTATAATTTACCATTCTCTGTGTTGTTTTTTTTTTATTCCCATCAGTCACAGTTGAATATAAAAAGACTGATCAGCATCCAAATTAAGTTCCCAGGATATAGATATTTTTTGAAGTAGTTGATGATTTTATTGTACAATTTTACATTTACTCAGTAGTTATAATTCATGAAGTGTCATATATTGTCTCAAAATACTGCTGCTTTTAACAGAGTAGCTGCCTTCAACACAGCAGTTGCTTTCTACACAGTAGCTGCTCTCTACACAGGTGTGACTGGTCCACATAAGCACAGTATGGTACCAACCCTGTCACATACACTTATATATGTACTGAGTGTATGTGATAGGGTTGGTGTGATCATGTCATCACATGGGTACTCATATGTAGGCATATCATCATGTGGGCAGACTTGCCTGGAGACAGATAGAGGAGTTGTGTCTCAGGTCCTAAGACCATGAGAAATGTGTGTTTTATGATGATCTTTGGCTACCCCTGTGAATGGGTCTTTCAATTTCCAAAGGAATCGTGACCCACAGGTTGAGAAATTGTGATCTAAGTAGTATCACTGGTTTGGAACCAAGCAAGTTAATGGAGATTGCTAGCAGTGCTGTAAAACCTCCACCGCTAACACAGAAGAGGGAGAAGAGAAATCCTCTGTGTAACATACTGCATTTAGTCATTTTAACTAAAACAATTTTTCCTTACTAGAAGCTTGTTAACAAAATTAGAGCAGATAAACACATTTCACTTCTACAGAAAAATCTGATACCAAGAACTCCCAGGAAGATGAGTATGGTGCTTAGGACCCAGGTGCTTTCATCACCTGGAGAAAGGTCTATTCAGCTATGTTTTGCAGAATAAAGCAGAAGGACTCCCCTTAGAGAGATGCAGGACAAGGACAAGATGACGAGATCACCCATTCTTAACCATGATTCTGTTTCCAGGTTGCTGACACCCGAAGGGAGGGGCTATTACTTTATGTTTTCCCAGGCAACGCAGATAGGTGGACTTCTCTTCAGCCAGCAAGGCCCAGAAGAAAGGAGGGAAGCTGATGCTGTGCCCTGAGAATTGAGGGAATATCCAGAAACCCCAATAAGGAAAACAAAATTTTAAATTTCATTCTATCTATTGGAACTCTGCCTTTATGTGTGGGCACCAGCCCTAGCTGTTTAGCCATTAATTCTCACGCATGGAGTAACTGACTGATCTTTATGAAAACTAGTCATGGCCTTTATAGAATAATTGGTGAAACCTTTGCAGATTATGAAATCTCCACTACAGTGGAGGGGAGAGTCGGCATGGAAACCTCTAGAATTATGAGTTACTGGCATGTCATTGCCAACAGACTCAAATGGCTCAAATGTCAGGAGCCATGTGGAAAGGTGTGAAGAAATGACACTAACCATTATAGATTGGGGCCCCCATGAAAATTTTCTAATCAAGTGCTCAGCAGATTCCAACAGCACCTCAGGTGATTATATCAGCGATCCTAATGACATTGCTACCACCAGGTCAAAGTTAATGGCCTGGCATGAAGGGGGTCTTGAACCTCCCCAGGCCTGATTACTGAAGCCTGAGACAGGATCTGAGCAGTGGGACCTGTGGATGTTACCCCTTGACACTAAGCCTTTGATGGGTTATACAGGAAGCTTTACTGGTACCGACAACCTGGCTATACTTATGCTTTTCACAAAAATGAGACGCATTACAAGACTCATAGTCCTGTGTGTAAAGCTGCCACATGTGCTCGCTGCTGGAAGCATCATCACAAACAAATCTGCTCACCATGCCACTTGCCGGAATTGTAATTTGTTCCTTTGCATTAACCATGCTCTGTTTATTAACCTCTGTGATGACAGTGTCCTCATCCTAAAGAGCAGGACGCGTGGTGGATCCCAGTGGAGATCAAGTGCACATGGGAGAGCCGCCCAGACCCAGCCTTCATGATGCAAATGATGTCAGAGGGGCTGGGAAGACCTCACCAATTCATGGAAATGATCATCACAGCTATCATCAAACTCACAGCCATTGCCACCACTCCTGCTGTTGCTGGGGGAGTGCTTCAAGAGTACATCGAAACTGAACATTTCGTGCAGAAGTGGCAAGTGAACTTGAACTCACATCAAATGAACTGGACAGGGGTGGGGAAGTAGCAGAGCTGCAGCAAACTCTCCAGTGGTTGGGAGACCAAATTAATGGATTTGCAACATCAATGCAACAACTGATTTTTTGAGACTATAAATCTGTGTGTGTGTGTGTGTGTGTGTGTGTGTGGCATCACTGCCCTGGTGGAAGTAGGAAGCCCAGCCTTGCTCCTGGAGAGTTGCTGCTGGATTTGAACAGCCAACCCTGTGGGCTGCAGTCCTGCACACACCACTAAGTCACCAGGGCTCAGCCCAACTACTGATTTTTGTATAACTCCCAACCCATTTATTAAGACATTGCATGATCAGGATTTGACTAGAAAACACTTGCAAGTTTCATTAGATGTTGAATCAGCTCAAAAAGGATATTTTCTATATATTCAAAGACAGACTCAGGGTGTTCCCTGGCTCTGACGTGATTAAGCATCTGATAGATGGCATGGAGGGTTTGCGCCAGTGCACTTGGGTTCGAAGTGCTTAAGTTCCAGCCTGACTGTGCTGCTTATCATGATAATTTTGATTCTATAGGAAGTTTCTATAGGAAGTTTAGAGATATGAAGAGAGACCATGCTGCCTCTATGATGTTATTAAATTTTAAATAGGGGAAAGATAGGGGAAATGTGGCAAACTAACACAAAGGGAAATTAGGCAGAGACTTATTCCCTAACATGAATACAGAGGGAATCTGAAAACTAGTATTCCACTGTAGGAAAGCCACCACTTTGGGAAGTTAGAGATAAAGTCTAAGGACATTTTCCTTCTTTAATTATCTTTTCCAAAGATTCTCCCCTTAAAGTAAGCACATGGTTGATTCTGTCTCCCGATAGCTCTATCACTCCCCACTGCAGCATCCAACCCTTTTCATATCTTTCCCCCAAAAGGAGCTGAGCACGGGAGGGCTTTAGCCTCTGAACCTGGATGAAACATGTTTGACAAAAACCCTGCATTGGGGCCTTGACTATATTTATTTTGTCTTTAAATTTGCCTTGACAGCTTTCAATGTATAGAAAATAATCATGTTGCCCCTGTGGCTCCTTTTAATTTTATATATAAAGCTTGGGGGATTGTGGGATATAAGACTTTTTGCCAGCTTTTCTCTCTCAAATATATGTAGGACCTAGGACACTGTTTCAGGAAAATGATTTTCAAGTTATCTCCCTGAATGTATCAGTCATCCAGAGCAATGACTCTGTGGGGGTGATGGCTGTCGAGTTACACCGCATGAAGGAGGATTAGCATAAAAAGTGCAGAATGCTACTTAGCCTGCTCCAGCAGGCCTGGGAAGCGGAAGACATCTCTCAATTAAGGTGGCTCCCAGCACACTGAGACACAGAGATGGACCCAAGTCAGCTCTGTAAGCTTACGCATTCCTCTGCTTGCCCTAGCTGATGGCAAAACCTGTCATTTCCTTACAGCATGATTAAAATAACATTATAAGGATAAATTTTAAGAACAAGGAAATAAGCATACAAACAATTGATTGGCTTATGCTTCCTATAAAGACATTGTAACATCAACAATAAAGTAGATCTGTGTCATCAGAAACTAGGCTCTGGAGTCTGTGTGCATGCGTTGAAGGTGAATGATTTGCCCCTGACCCCACTTTGTGCCAGTCCTGGTCCCACAAGACCCTATTTCTATCCCACTGGAGCTGGAGCTCACTCCCTTCTGTTAAGGACAGTGAATTGGTTCCCCTGAGGGCCTAGAATAAATCACAATAAATCACGCCTGTAGTTCAAGGACAATCAAGGGTAGGCTGCCATCATGAATCTAGGATTTGCCCATCTTGTCACTTGTGTGCTCTTAATCATACATCTTCCTATAGTGTGTACAGCATTAGGTCATACCCTCCCAATACTGCATTGCGTAGAATACAACCCCTTCTTGCGACATGTATTGTTATCGATAATCGGGGTGCTTGCACGTCCCCCAAAGATGCATAAGCCTTGGTTAGAAATAAATCCCTCTCTCTCTCCTCCCATATCTCCATATGGACCACCAAGAAGGGCTAAGGTGAGATATATTTATATGTATTTAAGTATACTCCTTCATTTTACCTGTCTCCTATCTTCTGTGACTTTACTGCAATGTTTATACACCTTTACTGTACAGTTGCAACTTGGAACCTGTGATAGTGGGAGTGGCAGTTTCCCCCTAACAGGTGGCACCAGGTCAACATTGTAAAGAATGGAAACTCTTACCTTGTTCACCTGTGCCTTCTGTACAAGGCACAGCACCTTGCAATTATATCTTGGTAAGAGCATGGTAGTAATAATTCTAGATACCACATGCAAACATAATATCATTCAAAAATAGGGAGGCATAAAAAGGAGCTTATCCCAAGGGCTCAAGTGGAAAATGTTTGGAAATAAATGTGGCAGCATGTGTGCAAATGTGCTTGATATAGATGATGTATTGAATGTTATAAGAGCAAAAAGAACTCCCAATATTTTTTTTAAAAAGAAAGTAATTTCTTCATGTGTATGTATTTAAAATAGGTCAGTGAGCAAAACCTCAACAACCCCAAACATATATGTTAGTGCCTCATTACCAACATCATACCTCCCACGTGTAGTCCCTTTTCCTGACAAAGAGGTTAGTTTCCAGGACGAGTTCAACCAATCCTGACATACATAGCATTACCAGAGAGCACACTACCCAGTGCCCTGATTTATTCAAAGCAGGGTGCAGCCTGCATGCAATACGTTATTCTAGTTACCCAGGAGATCAAAACTATAAACAGAACTGTTGCAATCATGTTTTTCTTCTGGGAAAGAAATGTATGGTCCCTCAAGGACTTGCCCACATGGAGCAAGTAATTGAGTAAAATCAAGGTTGTGCTCTGAAAATGTGAACCCCAGGCAGACCACATAAAGTACAACAAATGTTTAGATTTGTTCCTTGAAAGAAAGGTCATGAAAGAGCTGAAAGATTGATTTTTTTTTGGTTATGTCAAAAGATAAATTACTCATATTTGAATTCATGGCTTTAGTGTTTATGATAGCTGAACAATCAAAATTTTTTTAAAAAAACACTTTTATTGGGGGCTCTTATATTTCTCATCACAATCCATACATGCCTTCAATGTGTCAAGCACCTATAACATCATCATCATTTCCAAAGCTTTCTCTTCCCACTTGAACCCCTGATATCAGATCCTCATTTCTTACCCCTTCTTCCCCCACCTACACTCCCCTATAAACCCTCGATAAGTTATAGATTTTTATCTTTATCTTACATCATCCTCCATCACCCCTCACCCAGTTTTCTTTTATTCATGCTCCTGGAAGGGAGTTCTAGATTCCTCTTAGTGATTGACACCCCCTATCCACCCCACCCTCCCCTAATTCTCCTGGTATCGCTTCCCTCTCTGTTGGCTCTGAGGGGTTTAATCTATGTTGGATTCCCTGTGTTGCAGACTCTTATCTCTAGCACTGTGCATACTCTAGTCTACTCCAATTTGTAAGGTAGAATTGAGGTCTTAATAATAGGGTGAGGAAAACACCAAAGAGCTGGAGGAAAGTTGTGTGTTTCATTGGTGTTATACTGTACCCTGTCTGGTTCATCTTTTCCTTGTGACCCCTCTGTGAAGGAATGTCCACTTGTCTACAGATGGGCATTAGAGCTCCACACCATGCCCCTTGGGATATAATTTTATTCTGGGTTTTAGATGCTGATACCTGATCCTTTCAAAACCTCATAATCATACCGGCTGGTGCGCTTGTTCCATGTGGGTTTTGTTGCTTCTAAGCTAGATGGCCCCTTGTTTATCTTTAAGCCAGGTGCTATATCTGTTGATAGTTGGACACCATTAGCTTTCTTTACCACATTTGCTTATGTACACCCATTTTGTCTTCAGTGATAATTTCAGAAAGGTGAGCATCACAGAATACTAGATTGTTAGAACAAAGTGTTCTTCTGTTAAGGAGGTATTTGGGGGGAAAAAAGGAAGTATTTGAATCAAGGTCGAATATCCATCTACAACCTTAATTCTTAACATATAGATAAGAATACATAGTTCTCTCTCTCTCTCTCTCTTTCTCTCTCCCTCTCTACACACACACACACACACACACACACACACACACACACATGCACCTGCCTATATTTAGGCCTCTATAAATGCCCTTTTCCTCCTGGTTCTTTCCTCTATTTCCTTTTAACTTGTCCCACCTTCATTTAGGTTTGGCCTTCATTAAGGTTTAAGAATTCCTCACTGCTACATTGCCCTTGATTGAGTCTCACAAGGCATCCTTCCACCTTTCTTCATTGATTTTAATTTACTTGTTCTCTTGTGCCTGGGTTGGTTCCCTCACCCCCAAACCCATATTTCCTTTCTCCCACCTCCCCTTGTCCCATAACCTCCTGAAAAAATTGGTCCTATTCTCTTCATCTCTGAATTATCTATTCCTCCTATCTTATCCAGATAGACATCTAGATCCATTAATAAGTACAAGAAGCGGGCAAAGCCAAATAAAACACCAAAGGAAGTCAAAACCAACAAAACAATAGCAGCAGCAGCACAAGGCAAAATACCAATAACAAAAATGAAATCCCCTGACAAAAATGGAAAAGTCTATCCATAGTTCAAGATCTGTTGGTCAGCCTTTACAAGTGTTTTCCAGTGGAGTCTAATGGGGTGACACACTGTCTCCCACGTCTATTTTTGGTATTCCCCAGGGCTTGCATCATTCTGATCCTACCCCTGCTCTGTTGCATGCCCTCTGTGCCTCCCCCCAATGTGATGGGGCCAGACCTTGCACTATTCCCACTCTGTATCTCCAGTGCTTTCCCCTGCAGTGCCATGATTCAGTGAACCTGTGTCCCATGGTGGGGGCCGATGCGACAGTCAGTCCTCCATGTGTGTTGTCTGCTCAGTGCAAGAACATCGTCCTGGGGGCGTGGTGGTCCAGGATGTTCTCTCCTCCCTTTCCATGCTTTTGTCTTTCCCCAGTGTGCTCTAATTGACCACATCCCTCTCTCATAGCTGTAGCTCCAGTGCTGTCTTATGAAGCGCATTGTTGGGACCAGGTGCAGGTGTCAACACAGTTGGGTTTGGGCCAGGTTCCTTAGACCTCTCTATTGGCTCCCTGATACATTCCAGTATATTGTGTTCACAAGTTGGTACATTGGTTTAAAGTCTGGTCTCCCTTTCTCCTGTGAAAATATATGCAGTACCCTCCCTTCAGGTACAATAGTGCTCTGCTTCCCCTACCTATGTCTCTTTTTCCCTCTTTCTTTCCTCCTGTGTTAGTTCAGGTAGACTAGAGGAACAAATTTTTAGACTTGAATATAGATATAAGGAAAGGTTTATATACAGAAGGAATGGAATATTTAGAAATCATCCCAACCCAGTCCAGTTCAAAGTCATAAGTCCAATATTAGCCCAGATGCCCGATACCAGTCTATAATGTCTCCTTCCGACTCACGAAGTCACAGGCCAGTGGGTGCAGAGTCCCGGCACTGGCAGAAGTCCCCTCATGACTTCTCCAGCTTCAGAGGTCTGATTCCATCAGGGCAAGGCCGTGAGGCTTCTCCTCCAGCTCCTGCAGCAGCTCAGACTCTGCCATCTGGTCTTGTCCATAACTCATCGTCTCTGAGACTAACTCCCAACAACTGGGAGATAGCTTCTCATCTCCATGAGGGAAATATCCCAAGATTTCCCACAAGTCTCAGGAGAAAGCCATGTCCACCCAGAGGCCTCATTGGCTACTCAATGGCTATCTCCAGATTAACAGGCTAGACTCCACCCCCACATCTCACTCATGAAATTAGCATAAGCACATGACCGCCACACCTCCCTCTCACTTAATTGTCTGCCATATGCATCCCTGGATGAGGTTTAGCCTCGGCCGTAGTTGCTGGTCCTCACCCAAGCATGTATGTATGTGGGAGCTTTTGCCCTATGGCCCCTCCCTCCGCTCCCCCTGTTTTTAAAGCGTCCTCAGTGGACTCAGGCTGTACTTGTCCTTTGTTCTTGACTAACTTCAGTTAGCGTCATTTGCCCCAGGTCTATCCATGCCTCAATGTGCTCCATTTGTCTATCACTGCATTTTAGTGATGTGTAGAATCCATAGCATGTATGTGCCATGGTTTTTTGATCCATTCATCTGTCGATGAAAATTTGGGTTGTTTCCAACTCTTTGTAATTGCAAACTGTGCTGTGATGAACATTGGAGCACAGATGTCTGCTCATGGTTTGTTTTTTCCCTCTTCTGGCTATATGCCCAGTAGGAGGGTTGCTGGGTCATATGGTAGCTCAATAGCCATCTGTTGTAGAGACCATCAAATAGATCTCCAGCATGGCTGTACATGCAAACAGTTTTAAAGAACTACACAAATCTCTTCATATTCATCTTCCAATTAAAATGTTCCATTCTTTTCTTCAAAATAAGACAAAGCAGTGAGGTATTTAGTAATAGATGTGACAATCTGTTTCTGATAATAGTCTTAGAACTTAAATTCTAGCACCTAGTTTGTAGGAGGCTATGGATGAGAATGAAAATCCAAATTCCACTTGAAGAGGCTCCATGTAGATCAGCCTTTAGTGAATTTCTCTTGTTCATTAACTAAAGTTATAGATAACCTTACCCCAGGCAAAGCACATTGGAAAGTAAATTACTTCTCTGTCATCCTAGCCTACCCAATTAAGGACAATCTCTCTTAAGGGATTGCCTGAGTATGTGTTTAATGAAGTTTATGGTAATGGGGACAGTACAGCAATCCATGGTCTTGAGTCTTTCTCTATCAGTGGTGCCCTGCCTTCTTCATTGGTTCAGAGGTCCTGGAACAATCTCATAAACTCTTCTAACTAACATAATGTGCATGGGCCAATTCCCATATCCATATTTCTACCTGTAACTGTGGTGCATTGATTTGCCAACAATCTTGAATTTGTGACAGTGTTCTTTGTTCTGGACCTTTTTATTTGGTGGGGGGAGGGGGCACCACTGACCTCTGGTGGGTGTGAGAGGCTCAGTCTTGTTCCTGGAAAGCTGCTGCTGGATTTGAACCACCAAGCCAGTGGGCCACAGTCTCGCACTCAACCACTACGCCACTGGGACTCAGCCCTCTGGGCCTTATTTAACTAGTGTCCCAACAGTGAATCTTTACATGACATTATGACCTCCTGCGAATTGCCTCTTGCATCTCGATAATGTGTCTGCATCTTTATGTTATCTTTGTCTCTTTGAGGGTCAATAAATATTCTCCTTAAATTCTATTTGAGACAGGGCTCAGTTTTATATCCTAAAATACAGCAGTCATGGTTGTCTCGTGCCACTTTTTGTTCTAAACCTCTAAGAAGGCTCACATTTCCTTTTCTCTTCATTAATCCAAGAGAAAGCATAGTTTTATAAAAAGGATGTAAAATTGGAGGGTGATTCAAGTATCTCACATTTCCTTGTTAGAGAGAAAAGACTTACACTCATGGCATTAGTGTAAAACGGGATAAAGGCTGACCTCTACTTGAGAGCTTAGAAAGAAATGGTCGGTAGTGACTTTTTCCTTGTGATTTCAGTTGCACTGCTGAGGTTGTTTACCCAACAACATTCTTAGGGCAGTTTGTTAGATCAAAGTATGCACACTGGGGCTTGGAGCCAAAAACAACACTTCTGGGCCTGGACTTCCAGCAGAAAAACTTTCTTCTTAGCCAGTTATCTTTCAACATCATCTCCAGTGCAACATCATCTCCAGGTCAGAACATGCTAGAGTTTTCAAATGATGGGGTAATTTCTTGTCTGTGCATTTATTTGCTAGGATATGTGTAGGAACAAGTGGCTAAATATCTCTCTACTAAATTCTTAAATTGGCTATGTCCTCACTCTGATTAGTTTTTATTTTCTATTACAGAAAATAATAAAAAAGAGAAAAAAATTCAAACTGTATCTATCGCTGAGTCCCTTCCCCTCCACAGTGTATCTTTATGCTTTTTTAATAGAGTCATCTTTTCATGTTAATTGGGGCACACTATTAGTTTTAACTGCACAATACACCTATTGTTTGGAAGCATGATGATTTGCTTAACTTACTGAGAGTTAAGCTTTTTCTAAGTTTTGCTTTTTCAAAGAGAGGTCCAAAAAATATTCTGTGAGCTCAGCCTTTCCCACATCCTGGGCTATGTTCTAGGGGAAAATTCCCAAAAGTGGAATTACTATGTCAAAAAGCATGAACATTTAATTCTTTTGATGTATATTGCCAAATTGACCATCAGAGTGATTATACTGAAATATGTGCTGGTCAACTCATAAGCACACCATTTCCTCTTTTTTTCTTATTGAACATTATTCATTCATTTATTTGGCTTTTGGTGGATTTTCCCTGGCCAAAGTATTTTGCATATTCTGCTTCCACAAAAGAAGCCTTTAAGAGCTTAATAAAATACCTAACATAACCTTCTTTCATGAACAAAATGTGAGGATTATGCAAATAAGATGGGTACTCTTTCCCCATTGTGTCTCAAAACTCCACTAGCTTCCCACTAGCCAATCATGACAATGATTGTAAGTCCCTTCTGTGTATTAAATCATTTAACTTCCCAACTCTTAAATATTGGTTGTTATTGAAATTATTTTTATTGATGGAGAAACATAGTCCATTTTTTCTCGATAATGTGGAGAACAGCAGACTTAAGATTTGAACTTGGATAATCATGAGTTTGACAGACATCGCATAACAATTTCCAAAAGGGGAAAATTAATGAAGAAAGTGAAGAAGAAAAAATAGGGAGAATGTGGAGAGAAGCAAGAGGAATTGACAACCTATTGGAGTCAAGCCATAATAAAAATATGAATGTAGTTTGTTTTTGTTATTTTCTCATAAATTGTACTAGTGTGATCCACACAGGAACTAGAACTATGCAGCTAACATCAGAATCTCCTATTGAAGGTTTGTAAGGAGAAAATCGCCTCCCGTAGCTCTAGACTTTGCTGTCAGAATGAATCATTTCAGGAGCTCTGACTAGTAAATTAGGCTGTTCAGTTTCTCTGTCTCCAAAAATTTACAGCTCAAAGTAGGTCATCTAAGTCATTAAAATCCCTCATGGAAAAAAAACCTCTTTCTTGAGCCAATAATAAATTTGGTTAAAAAATAGAATAATGTTAATAATAATATTATTAAGATAAATAAAAATAAAATATATGTATTTAAAAAATAGTAAGGCCTGTCTATATATATTTTTAGCACTAAAAGAGCTCTTATGTCCACATCCAAATCTCTCTCATTAATTCTAGATGCTGAAATTACATAGGTTTTGCACAGATAAATATTGCAAATCTTTGAGAACTTTGATGCATTCCTGAACAAAAGCCCTACTTCAAAGAAAATAATTATGTGCTCCAGTGTGATATTTTACTGAGTTGTATTGCTTCTAAAGATTTTGGGGACGTGAACAGTATGATTTACTAAACCAATATACAACCTTATCAATTCTTTGCAGAGTGATAAACAAAGGAGTATCTCTCCACACTCACCCCCCAATAAATGGAATAGAGATGGGTAGAACTTTGGCAGTACTCATTTTTCCAACTTGGCAAGCATTAAGCACCTTGCTCTGAATCATCGTCTGGGCTGGTTCTCTCTGGTCACTGTGAATTTTTCGGTGGATACAGTTTCACTTGAACCTCATTTTTTTTTGTGATGGCTGATATGCGAGAACAGTATGCGACTATGAAATTTCATTTCCTGCTCTGGAAAAATGCTGCAGAAACTGTTGTGATGTTGAACACAGCTCACAAAGCAGTGCACTGGGAAAAACCTCACGTGTAGGAGTGTTTTTCTCATTTCAAAACAGGTGAAATGTTAATTGATGGCAAACCTTGTTCTGGACACCTGCTAACTTCCCAAAGGGATGAAAATATCAACTTGCAGTACATTTGGAATTCATTGCGTCAACTAATACGGTTAATCAAGTTTTCAATGGCGAGATTCTGAAAAGATAGCGTAACAGTGTGTGACAACAAATGCCTGATTTGTGGGAGAGAGGAAACACCAGGACAATGCACTGCTCATTCAGCCATCTCATGCACCAGTGTGGGGCAAAAACCTGCATGTATCTCTTGTTCCACACACTGTACTTACCTGCACTCACTTTGTGTGACTTCTTTGTGTTTCTGTGAATGAAGAGGGGCATGAATGGACAGCGAGCTGACAACCAGAGAGGGGAAGAATAAAAGAGGGAGGTGCTGTCGGCCATCCAAACAGATGAGTTTGAACAATGTTTCTAGAACAAAATCACAGATTTGACAAATGTGTAAGTGAAATGCAAAGTATTTTGAAGGTGGTAAGCTGGTTTTGATGTATTGAATGTTATAAAAACTGTAAGAGCCCCCAATAAAATAATTGGAAAAGATGTATACACAACAAAAATAAATAAATAAAAATAAATGAGGGCGAGTACATATTGGGAACCCAAAACCCATCAATAGGTGAAGCAACATGCTCTTACATGGGGATTGCAGGGGGGAGATGAGCTAATTAGGGGGCAGTGTAGTAATGATGAAATATACAACTTTCCCCTAGTTCTCAAATGCTTCCTCCCACCCACTATAATGATCCCAATTCTACCTGACAAATCCAGCTAGACCAGGGGATGTACACTGGAGTTGGAAACATGGGGAATTTAGGATAGATGTTCCCTCAGGACTGGTGGTGGAAATGGTGATTCTGGAAGGGTGGAGGGATGGTAGAATAGAAAGGGAAACTAATTTCAGGGATCTACATATAATCTCCTCTCTGGGGCACAGACAACAGGGAAGTGAATGAAGAGACACAGGTCAGTATATGATATGAAAAAGTAATGACAATTTGTAAATTATTAAAAGCTCGTGGGGGACGGGGAGGAGGGAGGGAAGGAAAATATGGGGAGTTGGTACTGGGGACTTAAGTGGAGGAAGGATAATTTGAGAATGATGATGGCAACAAGTGTGCAAAGGTGGCCTGCATACCGTTGATATATGTACGGATCATGATGGGAGTTGTATAAGCTCCCAACAAAATGATTCATTAAAAAGTGGGGGAGGGGGAAAGAGGATCTTATGCCAAGGGCTCAAGAGGAAAATATTTGGAAATGAATATTGCAACATGTGTACAAATATGCTTGATACCAATGATGTATTGAATGTTATAAGAGCTGTAAGAATAAAATCACTCCCAATAAAATCACTGAAAGCTATATTAATACATTAAATATATTAATAAACATATTGATATATTAATTAAATGTATTAATTTTTAAACAAAAATCCCAGCTTTGGGAGATGGGTGTGTACCCTCTCATATTTGTCTGGAAACAGCAGATGCCGTCTATCCTTTCTGTGTTATGGTTTGATCCTTCTAGTCCTCATCTAATTTCAATACATTTCCTTTCTGAAAATGCTACTTCCCACATTTTCTCCCCCAGAACTTTGCACATTACATTGGAAATGGGTGCTCTTTTTACTGCTTTTTAATATCAGAACATCGCATTCTTGGTAATTAGGCTTGGGGGATTTAGTAATATAAGAAGATAAGTTTATTGCTTATCTTTAATATTAAATCTGTCTCAGAATTTTCCTGCCTCTTAATCCATATTTAGGTTTCACATCAATACAATAAAGTGTTCTGAAATTCCCATTCTTCTCAAGTTTGCCTATAGAATTTTATGATTTACACAGTAGAATTCTTTTGAATAATAAATGAAACATAAGTAAACATCTTTCTAGTATGTTCTGCTTTGACTCCAAATCCATCTGACATCAGCAGTGATATCCTTTGTTTCAGGCTCTCTTCTGAATCCATCCTGAAGCTCTGGAAGCTGCTAAACAATATATTATTGGAACTGTTTTGGATTATGGTCAGAAAAGAATTACTTGGTATGATGTTAATGACCTGTGCATTCAGTTTGGGTCACCTTTCTTTGGATTGAATGCAAAAGTGCATCTCTTTCAATCAGTTGACCAAGAAATTTTTTCCAAATTTTTTGGCATAGATGAGTGAATGATTCCATTTCTTCTTCAGTTGTTGAACATTCCAGTTGGTATTTCATAAGTTTCTGGAACTTTCTTTTTTTGGCTAATGCCGTCAGTGCAGCTTGAATTTTTTCCTTCAGTGCTATTGGGTCTTGCTTATAGAGTATACCCTGAAATAGTGGACCATTAACTAGTTCTTTTCGGTACAATGACTTTCCATATTTGTATCTTATTTTGATGTTTCTGTATCATTCAGTATTTCCCCATAGAATGGTTAGATGGTGCATATTGAGACTTGAACTTATTCTTTAGATTTTTCAGTTTGATATTCTGATCTTGTTTCTCCTATGTTGTTTTTTTAACTCTATGCCTTTGAATATTTTATTATATTATACTTTGTTTTTGTGAACTATCCCTTGAAATTATTCAAGTGTTTGACCCCATCATTTCCTCAGTAGGAACTCAGACTATAAAAGAAAAAGGGTTGCTTTTTCATGGTAGGTACCACAGTGACATGGTGGGAGCAGAGCCTTCCAGGCCTTCATTTGCTGATGGGGCACAACTCAAAATGCATAGAAATAGCTGCAAACATCAATTCATATTTGGAACTTAGAATACATGAGGCACAAATCTAAGAAAATTGGAGATTATTAAAAATTAAAATGTAATAGATAAAAGTGGCTATCCTAGTTGTCATTGTGCTGAAATGAACTGATATTGGATATCAGGAATGACACAATCAAGAGGAATGTTCATCATCATAAAGGGCATGGCAAGGTTTATTATGAAGTATGATATTGTCAGGGGTAGGCTACCCTATTAGAATACAAAGAAATTCAATCAATATAATTGTTATCCTAATTTATGCACCAATCACTAAAGTTAAGGATGCAGAAATTGAAGAATGTTACCAACATCATCAGTATGAAATTGATTAAATATGCAATCAAGATGTATTGAAAAGTATTAGGAATTGAATGCCAATGTTGGAAGCAAAGAAGTGAAAGTAGTCAGAAAATATGGTCCTGGTGTTAGAAACTAAGCGTGAGTTTACATGAAAAAAATTTGCAAGACCAAAGACTTGTTAATAGCAAATATATTTTTCAACAACACCGAAAGCAACTATACACACAGAAATCAAATACACCACACCTGTGGGAAGGGATCATGGAAAAGCTCAGTCTCAGCAGCTGAACTAAGGTCAGCAGCCTATTGTGGAATAGACCATCCATAGTTTATATGGAAAATCAGATTGAAGATGAAGAAAATAAATACAAGTCGACAAAGGCCAAAATAAGACCATGGGTCTCTCCCATCTGAAGCCAATTGATGTCAAGATATATGACCTCCAAGAGGCACCAGATCAAAAAACTGACACAGAGAGAAAACCTTCCTCCCTTGTCAGCCCCTAAAACTGGAAAATAAATTATTAGTTTAAAATCCATCACCAATTATACTTCAGTTATAGCAATAAAAGATAGTAAAGAAGATGTAAAAATGCTTCCAGTTATTACAAGACCCATCTTTAATTATACATTTATTTATTGGGTACAATATAAATTCATCCTTTCTCAATTTGTCACCAAAGTAAAAATCATTTCCGATTTTAACAAGAGAGATTAGTCATGGTGAAACGGGCGCTAACCAAATCCAGATGCTAACTAAAGTGTTAGCATTTTGAACCCACCAGCCCTGCTTCATGAGAGAAAGGAACAGGTAAGCTGCTGTCAGGAAGAGTTGACTTAGGAAATGAGGTGGTGCAATTCTACTCTCCCATGGGGTTCTTATGAGTTAGATTTGACTGGGCAGCATGCAAAAACTATACCAAAAACAAATAGCTATCCCTTTAAGGTAGAAGATTAAAAAATAAAATGCTATAGACAACTTGGTTTCTAAGCAAAAGGCTACTTATTACTAATATATTTACTGGTGTACTCTCTTCAATGGTTATTAACTAACAAACCTAATGTAGAGATAAATGCTTATAAGTTAATCAATAATTATTAAGTGGGAAAGCATTGAAGAATATCTAGGTTAATGTTTCATACAGCCAATCTCACTATTAAACTTAGAGATGATACTGCCCTGAAAAAGTTAACCTTAGGTTGCTCTACAACTCCAAAAAATTAAGATAATATTGAAAATAGTCAATAGTGAATTTTTTTGTTTATTTTTATTTTGGGGGTGGGGGGCATCACTGCCCTCTTCTGGGAGTGGGAGGCCCAGCCTTGCTCCTGGAGAGCTACTGCTGGATTTGAACTGCCAAGCTAATGGGTCACAGTCCTACATTCAATCAACAGTGAATTTTAAAAAATATAACAAATATATATCAAGCATAACTTAAGTACAATATATATCAGGTTAAATTTGGGTGAGAAAACAATTATTTTCAAATGTGCTATAGGAGCAAAACTATGGTGTGCATGGCACACAAAGCAAAGATGGATATACAATGTATACATTTATTTTTTAGAGCCTCAGTGGTTAGTTATAGCAAAAACATACTTCAGAATGATTGAAAAATAAATACATAGAGATTCTTCAAATCAATTAACACAATACAGGATCTATAAGAGAGTGAAAATTGTTGCTAATAGCAAAATTAATGATTACAACCTAGAAGATAAATCACCATAGCTTGAACTAGATCAGCCTTTCAGTAGTTATATTTTAGGATGTTTGATAACCATTATTATTCAGTTTTTATTCAGTTGGAAGGACTTCAAACTGCTCAAGCTAATCTGGGTTCTCTGATTGAAAATATTTCGACAGTGCTTTCCATTCAGTATCTTTCTGTTTTACAAATGGAAGCATAAGACCACACGGAATTGTGGTATCATGAAACTCCTCTGTGAGCAAAAATAAAATTTTCATTTATCATCTACAAAACTGTATGCAGAAAAAAGTATGCAACTTTAAGAAAAAGGGAGAGTGATCAATTTTTTAAAGGTGCACATAAAGAAAACTAAGATCAATACTAATAAATATGAATGCAGAAGGAATAACTGAAAGCATTTCAGCGTCTTAAGGGAATCACTGTTCTTTCAAAGAGCATCAGTTAGTAGTAAGAGAGACAAAATCGACTGGCAAAAGGAATTTTTGTGTTCTGTGATAGCCAAAAGTTATATTCTGGCAGAGGCAGAACGTAGTAATACTTTTTTCAACTCTTTAATTTCATCCCTTGCCCTTGTCACTGGCCAAAGTTCAATTATTGATTGTTTTAAAAAGAATTTGGAATGTGCAACTGAATCTTAATAAAACTACATGAGTAAGAGATTCAAAGAAAAGAGTAATAAAGAAAATGCTCACCAGTTTGACTCAATCTCTTAGACTCTCATGAATTGTGCCTAGGAAACGACCGAATGGCATGAAAAATGTGCAATTGACTTTACTCTGAAGCATAATTTATTTGCCAAGTATGTGATAAAAAAATTCCCTTCCCAAAATTTTAGCTACAGAAAGTAAAAACCTTATTGTAAATGGAATTATTTTAATCTAGAATATATAAACTTCTACCTAATTTAGTATATATGAAGAAACAAAAGAAAATGCCTATACATATAGCAATGTTTTAGCTACCAGACTTTAACAGGTTGACATAGTATGTTCCCCATAACAAAACCTTACCTCATTAAGTCTCCAAAGTTCTTTAGTCATTACAAAAACATCTTTATGCCTCATTTTATTTTGTATTGTTTCAGTTTTTAAGCTCTTTGGTATCATTTGTTTTATAGTGATAAGCTAAGAGTCTATTAAATTGAAAGATTATTTTATATTAGAATAATTGTCAATAGAATGAAAGTTTTCAGTATTTTTGGTCCATTTCTAATATGTTTTCAACACCACATAACCATATTGGCTAAAACATCGTTTTCCTTGGCTAATTAGGTGCTTTCTTCAAGTTTCTTGTGGACTAATATGTGGCAGTCATGTTCTCATGTTAATTTTATGATTGAAATCATAGGGGTGGAGTCTAGCCTGTTAATCTGGAGATAGCCATTGAGTAGCCTATGAGGCCTCCATGTGGGCATGGCTTTCTCCTGAGACTTCTGGGAAATCTCACGATATTTCCCTCATGGAGATGAGAAGCTCTCTTCTCCAGTTGTTGGGAGTTAGTTTCAGAGACGATGTCATGTCACGGACAAGACATGATGGCAGTGTCTAAGGAGTTGGAGGAGAAGCCACACAGCTTTGCTCTGATGGAGCCAGACCTCTGAAGTTGGAGAGGCCGCATGGAGACCCCTGCCAGTGATGAGTTGCCTCTGCCACCACTGGATGCTGTTGATGGACGCTGAGCCCTGGAAGCGAAGAGCCATTGGGAGATTCCTGCCAGCGCTGGGAATCTACACCTCTGACCTGTGACTTCGTGAGTTGAAAGGAGACATTATAGACTGGTATCGGGCATATGGGCTAATATTGGACTTATGACTTTGAACTGAACTGGGTTGGGATGCTTTCTCAGTGTTCCATTCCTTTTGTATATAAACCATTCCCTTATATCGATATGTGGGTCTATAAATTTATTTCTCGAGTCTACCTGAACTAACACATAATAGAACCCTTCTCTTTCTAATTGGCAACTTCTACTCGGCTGAGTCTCAGAAACATTGCTAACACATTTATTAGAAGTAAAATTAAACTAAGAAAAAGCAAATGCAGCAGTGATGCCACAAAAACAAAGGAAGAAAAAGCAATGGCTATGTGAGGTGAGTAGTTTCCTTACTAGAGAAAAGTATAGTATTTGGCTACTCATAAGAAGTCCTAAGTTCTGTTGACTCTTTTAGCCATTATCAGGGTGGTACAATGTGCCACTTTCACAACTTTCAATGGAGTCAATTAAGTAAGGGGTTTTATGCTATGTATGTATGTTTGTGGGCTTTGTTATTACTTAAAACATCGTTCTAGTTATATTTCAGTCTTAAAACAAAATTAACAGTACATCTTTCCAATCACGCTTCACATATATTTTGGACTTCATTGACCAAGTTAAATTAAACTTGACACCGATTATAATAGCGATGAAGGGAATGATGTCACGCATTCAGAACACAAGTAAGCCAGGGTCAATGTTTGGCTTCAGGTCATATTCTGAAGTCATGTGTTGGTAATCCTGTGTCAGCAGGGTGCACAAACATATGTATGCCTGGTATGTGCAGTCACCCTCACAGTGACCCTTGAGGCTTGTACACTTTCTTATTCTAATAAAGAGATTCAGTTTCCTTCCCTAACCACAATGTGTGAATTCTTTTCAGGTTCCACATTTTTCAATGTACTATCTGTTATATAGGAGTTGCTTTGTTTGGAGGATGTCCTAGGGGAATATTACCACAAAGATATAGCAGTGATGAAAAGAGATTTTATTTTGTATATGCAGCAAGAGAAAACAAAGAAATGGAAATGGAAGGACATGCCCTCAGAAAAATGTCTGCACAAGTCTGAGGAACACTACAAAACCAATGGTATATGTTAATACTAAATAGTTAGAGGCTTCATCTTTCCAGCTATATGTTAATTTTTGAACCATCACAACTGCTCTCTTTATAAAGATCATTTATACAAACACAATAGTCAGAGGTAGTTTTCAATGGATCCTAGGGAAAAAATAAAAGGAAAATAAAAGTGATAATTGCCTATCATTTCTATGTCTGTCTTTTGAAAAATGAACCCAAGCCATTTCCTAGCTTTTTTCATGTGTAAGATTGGTTAAATTGTCCTTTCTGAGGGTAAATTACCTCCCCTCACTTTCCTGGATTTCTCTGCACTTTGGTAATTCAGTGGTCAGAAATGTGTAAAGTGCTCAAAATGATGTCTAGAGTTCAGGCAAACCACAAGCTGGTGTTAGGGTTCTGACTGCAGGTCGTAACCTCGAGACAAAACACTTCAATATTTCAGACTTTGAAAACTATATCACCATAAAAAAAACAGAGATTTTTGGGGCTAGCAATTAGATGAGACTAACAAAGTATTTTGATGCTTTAATAAAAAGTCAAAATAGAGCAGTGGTTAAACATAATAAGTGTCTCTAATTCTCTTGATTGAAACTAAAATCTCACTGCAACCATGTGAACTTTGACTTTACTCCTATATGTGATTCCTTTCCACACTTCTCCACCCACCCCACACACACACACACACAAACACACACACACATCTTTTCTTTTCAACCATTATCAATTATGTTGAAATAATTTCAGACTTCATGCCCTAGGGAAGCAAGGAAAAGCATGCACTCTCCATTATCATCACACCGAAAAGGGAGAAACACATTTCAATAACTGCTGAGTAAAAGCATGATATCCATTGCCTACACAGTTGCTGTCCAAGCAATGATCCGCTCATCTACTTATGTTCAAATATATATTCAAAATGTAGTTTCATTTCATTTATGAAGATTTTTATCTAATCAGTAGCATCTTGGAGTGCAGAGAAAAGCTATACTGCCTGCTACATGCTTATCATTAGGCAAGCATAAGTATTCCTCCCTTCCAAACTAATGTGAAGCACTTCTGAGATGAGAAGAAGCTATCATCTGTAAATGGTGTAAGCATGATTTAAAATCAAAACTTAGAAATCAAAAGAAATTTTTAGCACTGCACGAACTGGTTCATTTACAGACATTTTAGCTGCATTGCATATTTCATCTGATAATGCGACTTTGGAAATTTGCCACCTGAATACAGACAATGAAACAACCCTAGACAGTTTACTCTTCTTCCCTTTATTCCCTGTTCTATTTCTTAACCTATCTGCTAATATAACTAAGGTTTAGACACTGAGTTAAAGGCTTACATTTTAAACCTAGATTTTGAGAATATAAATTTTCCCTAATGCTCTATTCATTCATCAAACATTTATTTAGTACAAAATAAACATACTCAAAGAAATAGCTCAAGGATGTTAAATATTCTGCATTAGAATGCAAACAGAATTCAAAAATGAGGTTGATTTGGGGAACAGTTTTCAAATACAACATTTGAGTTAGGACTCTCCTCTTCTTACTTCATTTCTTTTTTATGTTTTTATAAATTTAATCCATTTGTTCCTCCTAAGACTCTCAGGAACTGTCACAAGTTTGTCCAAAAGCTTTTGCTCAGCTAGTTTTTCTAGACCCAAATGTTAATTTCATCACTCACAAAATTGTTCTCTTCTTTTGTTTCCTGTTGCTTTTTTTTAACCTTTCCACTTTTATCTTTTCTCACTGTATCTTCCTACTTCTCTCATCCTGTCTAATCCTTTATATCTTTTATATGTTTGATATCAAGCACAGTTATTAGCACTTGATGGAAAATACTAAAGATATGTCAGAGAAAAAAATATGGGGAGAGAGAATCAGTATAAAATCTACGCGAATTTCTCATTTCAGAAAATGTTAGTGCCAAGACCCATCCGTTTCAACCCATCTACTGGTCATATAAAAAATAAAAAGCATCGTTCATTCAAATTAAAATAAAACCAAGTCCACTGTCATTGGATTCCAACTCACAGTGACGCGAAAGGACAGATTCTCTTTCATATGGTTTCCAAAACTGCTTCTCTCTCTCTCTCTCTCTCTCTCTCTCTCTCTCTCTCTCTCTCTCGTCCTTCCTTCCTTATTATTTTATTAGGACCTTATGCGACTCTTTTCAAAATACATGAATACAACAATTGTGTCAAGCGTGTCTGCACATTTGTTGCTATCATCATCCTCAAAACATTATTTTTCTACATGAGCCCTTGGTATCAGCTTCTCATTTTCCCCTCCCGCCCCCACAATCCCTTCCTCATGAACCCTCGATAATTTATAAGTCATTATTATTTTTTCATGTCTTACACTGACAGATGTCTCCTTTTATCCACATTTCTGTTGTCTGTCCCCCAGGGAAAGGGCTACATGTAAATCATTGTGATCTGTTTCTCCTTTCTCCCACCACCTTCCCCTTCTAATAGTTATTTGTCCTGAGGAGTTTATCTGTCCTGGATTCCCTGTGTTTGCAGCTCTTATCCTTACTACTGTTCATTTTCTGATCTAGCCAGATTTGTGAGGTAAAATTGGGATTATGATAGTGGGGAGGGGGGAAGTTTTGAAGAACTAGAGCAAAGTTGTATGTTTCATTAGAGATATACTATACCATGTCTAGCATCTCATCTTGTGACCCTTCTGTAACATGGGGTGTCTAACTGTACACAGATGGACTTTAGGTCTCCACTCTGCACATTGATACGATTTTTTGTTCTGGGTCTGTTATGGCCAGATACCTGATCCCATTGACAACACCTCATGATCTCACCAGCTTGTGTGCTTCCTCCATGTATACTTTGTTGCCTCTCAGTTAGATGGTCCTTCGTTTATCATCAAGACCCCGGATGCTATATCTTTTGATAACCAGACTCATCTTTCTTCACCACATTGGCTTATGTGCTCATTTTGTCTTCAGCAATCATGTTGGGAAGGTGAGCAACATGGAATGCCAGTTTAACAGAACAAAGTGTTCTTACATGGAGGGAGTACTTGAGCAGAGATCCACTGTCCATCTGCTATCTTGATGCTTAACATATATAAATATATATTTACCTATATACCTGCCTGTATTTAGACCTTGTGGCAGTCACCTAATTTGGTGTCACTCTGAGGATTAAGAATGTGACGGTGGGGTCTAGCCTCTCAATAGCCTATGAGACATGTGTGTGGGACTGGCCTTCTCCTTTGAGAATTCTGGGAAATGTAGTATTTTCTTCTTGGAAGCAGGAGACACTCTCTCTCTTTGCTCACTTCCTTGAAAACTTTCTACTGACAATGCTGGCTGCCTGAAAGACTTGACTGACAAGATTGACTCTCTGTGAGACATCCTTAAGGAGAAGCCACATAGACCTACCCTGATGCAGTAATAAACCTGGACCTAGAGAACTGAAGCGGAGACTTCTGTTAGTGCTGAGATGCTTATAACACAACTGGATACAAAGACTTTCTACCCACTGGCTTGTGATCATTCTTTATTTGGCATCATTGCATGTGTTTCATGAGTGTGAAAAAGACTTCATAGATTGGTATCAGATAGATGGGATAATATCAGTCTTATGACCTTGGACTGGACTGGGTTAGAATGTTTTCTTATTGTACAGTTACTGTTGCCTATAAAACTCTTTATTATACACACAAGAGTTTCTATGGATTTGTTTCTCCAGTCTACCCAGACTAAC
>PVJH01006288.1:79503-103294 GCA_004026705.1 Nesogale talazaci
CTCCCATTGCTCCTCTGTTGCACACCCTTAACATTTTGCAGTACTGTTATGGGGTAGAAATTAGAAACAATTTCTACACTCTGCCTCCCACGTTGTCCCTCATAGCTCTATGGCTCAGACATCGTGTCTGTGTCTGGTGAGAGACGGGGGCAGCCTTATGATCCTCTCTGTGCATTGGCTTCTCTGAGCAGAAACATAATCCGTAGGGTTTGGGGGGTCAAGATGTGCTGTACTCTCTCTCCTTCCCTCTTGTTTGCTCCGGTGTGTTCTGATCAGATGTGCCCCTCTCCCTGAGCTGTAACTGAAGCAGAGTGCCTCATCTTTTACCTCTGGAGCACCTGGGAGGTTCAAATCACAGATTTTGGGATTCATAACCAAACCCTTAAGCTGAGCGACTTCATTCTATCTTAGAAGTGTTAGAGATTCAGATAGCAGCACTTGAGATGTTATCTTCGCTATTCTTTTTGTGGTTCCAAAGCAGTATATTGTCTTGATTGTTATTATTTTAGATGACGTTGAGTTGGTTCTGACCCATAGTGACCCTGTGTACAACAGAGCGAAATAAAGCCTGGTCCTGCAGCATCCTCATCCTTGACTGCCTGGTTTATTTTGTAAACGGAAAGAGATCAGTTCCCATCTCTTCAGGCCAAAGTTGCCTTTGTGCTTTCCAGTTACATATAGGTATCATCATTTTTAGGAGCCTTGGTGGTGTATTGGTTACAAGTTGGGCTATGACCTGCCTCGTCGGCAGTATGAAACCAAGAGCTACTCTAAGAGAGAAATACCGGGCTGTCTACTCCCATGATCAGTTATCTCAGAGACTTTCAGGGGGTTGTTACAAGTCAATATCAGTTCAATGCCCATAAGCTTGTTTGTTTGTTTTACCACAGTTTTGAGTGTTTTAGTTCAAATTTTCTGTTTTTCTACTGTGAAAAAGCGTTACCTTTTTTGCTGAAGAGAGTCCAGCCACAGATGAGCTGCTTGCTTACTGATTCTGTTGTCTGAGGCAAGAATGAAAAGTTGACCTTTATCAACAACCTGAACCAAAGCTGATAACTACCATAAAGTCATCCCACCCCATGGTCAGTCCTAGTATTGCACAATGGAACTGAACTTCATAGAGCTATCTTGGCTACAATCTTTATAGGAGTTGATCACCAACTTTCTTTGGTAATATTCTTCGGTTGGATTCCAACTGTGATGTTTTATGTCACCTAAAAACCTTCTAGCACCCAAGGCCTATGACGACTTCATCCCTTTGCCCAACCACAGGAAAATGTGGCAATAGGTTTTAGTAAAGAGAAGCAGCTTGTATAGAAAATTATCTCAATGTACCCTACAAAGCTGAGAAAATTAGACAGTATGCTCTAATAACAAAAATTTAAATGATCATGTTTTGAGCAGAGAGGTAGTGTGGTTTGGACTCCCCACAGTGGGACAAACTAAGAAGGGCACATATCAGACCAGTAACTGAAGCAAAGAAAAGCAACAAAACAATTAAAGAACCCCAAAAGGACTCTAGGCTGTAGGGGCAGCTTCCAGTGTTCCCCCCACCACATCTAGTGAGGAGATAACCATGATGGTCAGCATACAGACCTGGAAATATATATATATTTCTTCTCTTTTTTTTCTTCATTTTTCTTCTTTTTTAAGTTTTGTTTTCTTTTTGTTGGGACTATATCACAGTCAATGTGCTTACTTATATAAGATAGTCATTGGAAGAATGCCTGAGGAGAAAGCAGCGGGACCAACTGTCCTGGGGAAACGGGGGTGAAGGCAGTGGAGGAAAGGTGCAGAGAGCAGGCAATAACACAGAAAGGGGAACAACTAGGGAATTTGAGTAAACAATAAGGAGGAGATAGGGATCCAAGGTGGGTGTTGGAGCAATAGCAAACTAGCTAAGAGGAAGTACAAAGAGATGGAAATAGGGGTAAAGTGGTGGTGGGACAAAGAAGCATAAACGGAGACAGAGGAAATACCTAGATAGCAAAACAGTGGATAGAGGCATAAGCATAGCTGTGAGAAATATAAATTCATTAATCCACAAAAATAGAGGTATTGGCCTATGTACATATAATTATATGGCAATACACTGAGGTAGTGGCTGGACTTTTGGCCTCTGCTCACACCCTCCCTCAATACAAGAACAGGTTGTTCTAACAAATTGGCAATCTGAAATGTTCACCTTCCCGACATGGTTCCTGAAGACACTATGGGAGCATAAGCGAATGTGATGAAGACAGCAGATGGTGTCCATCTATTAAAAGATATAGCATCTGATGTCTTAAAGGTTTGAAGTTAAGCAAGTGGCCATTCAGCAGAGAAGCAACAAGTCCACATGGAAGAAGTACACCACTGGAGGGACCATGAGGAGACCTTGGGACCAGATAATAGGCATCAGAAGACACATAACAAACAAACAAAATCATGTTGTTGAGAATGAGGGGGTTGGAGTAGAGACCCAAAATCCATCTGTAGACAATAGAACACATCCTCCTTCATGGGGACCACAGGGAAGGGACAAGTCAACCAGGGTATAGTAAACCATTGATGAAACACACAATATTCTTCTGGTCCCTTGGACTTCCTCACCACCATCTATCATGACTCTAGTGCTGCTTTTCAATTCAGATCAGACTGAAGCACATGCAGAGGTATAGATAAGAGATGGGGGATTATGACACATGGAATCCAGGAACAGAAGTGGGAAAAGAATTAACAGAATGTTATGGGTGGGGTGGGGAGAGGAATTGAAAATGGGGGAACCTATTTGCAATGATAGACATAACATACACCCCTCTTCAGGGGAAGAACAAAAGAAAACATGGGAGAAGGGAGACTGATTGGGGTGAAATATGAAAATAATAATTTATAATCTATCATGGAGGTAGCGGGTAGAGGGAAAATGAGATGATAATATAAAGGGCTCAATAGAAAATAAATGTCTAGAAAAGAACGAAGGCAATATATGTACAAATATGCCTCATGCAATCGATGTACAAGAATTATAAGAGTTCTCAGAACACATAATAAAAAATATTCAATCACCATATTTTCAATTAAGGATATCTACAAATACAGGCATTTCCTTCTGCTTCATCATTTTTGCTTTGCATTGGCAAATTATTGCTGCCAGAGAAACCAATGATCATTAAGATACTGTTTTTCCTGATTTTCATTTCTAAGTATCTCTACCTGAATTCAGTTTGTGGAGATTCATAACAAAAAAGAAAAAATATCTTGTCTCTAAACAAGTATCCATGCCTTAAACTGAAGAAAAGTTCAACAGTGAACAGCATCTCAGGACACGGAATTTGAGAGTCATAATCTAGCATCTCTCAATGTCTATTTCATACAAGTACCTTGGGACCCAGTCCTGCAGTCTTCCATAATGCCAGGCTAACTTATAACTGGCTCAACTGATTCTCGTGTTCCCCTGTGTTTCGCCAGGAGAATATAAAATAACTAAAGTCTACCCATTGTCATTTTTTCCCAAGAAAAAAATACATTTTTCAAGATCTTGACTTATTTACAAAATTACTGAAACTTTTCACAAATTTTTCTCCTATAACTTATAATTCCTGTGATTTATTCATTATAATATTTTATTGATTCCTAGTAAAGAACAAAAATGTATTCCTAAATATTCTACATGTGCTGCATTTTAAAAAATTGATTAGGGGCTTAAGTGTTTCTTCACACCTAAAATTAGGCATAACTGTGACTTGAATAGAGAACAGCTCTGTATAGCATTTGTTTATTTTGAGACATACTTCCACAGCTATATTAATAGACACCTTAATCTGGAGATTAATCCAAATAGATTTTAATTTGTAAAATATGAGGCATAATCAACAAAGATGCTATTTACAAGCACCATTGTGTATGTGTTAGAGAAATATAGAAATATTTTCAGAAGCAAAGGATGCTGGAGCAAAATAGCTGGCTGAACCCTTTCAAATACTTAAGAATAATAGTTAACTATGTATTTGAATGAAATCACATGAAAGTATACCATTCACAACACTGCTAAGCATGAGGTGTCAATAACAAATCAGAAATCTGGATCAATCTGTGGAAAAATAGAAAAGAGATAAGGCAAAACAGATCAAAATGCATGCAAAGGGATTTTTCATAATTGTTGGAATTGGGAACTGTTAGGAGCAAAATATACAGCTAAGGTCCTCTTCCTCAGCATTTCTGTTGAACAAGTTGCAGCAATAGTGTGTGTCCACAAAGTAAAGTAGTAAGGCACGAACTTAATGGCAGGGAAGAGTCTCATTGAGTTAATCTACGTTGGAGTTGTGAAGAAGACAAGGTTCTTCTCCTCATCCAGAGAGTAGAGCCACCATCCTTATCCTAGCTTGAAGTTCTCCAGTGGTAGGCAGTGCTATGCTTTCCTATAGAGTTGATTCAGACACAAGGTACCACCCATGTATATCAGAGTAGAACAGAGTGGCAGAGGGTTTCTATGCCTTCATTTTTGGAAATAGATCACCAGGACTTAAAAAAAAACCACCACAAAACCTCTGGATAAATTTGAACTTAGAACCTTTGGAAGGCAGGCAAACATGTTAATCATTTATATCACCCTAGGTCTGGACCAAGAGGCAATAAATAAATAAAATTAATTAATTACATCTGTTACTCCACCTCATGCATTGGACCAAATTCTAGTTTTCAGAATACCATCCAGCAACAAGAAAATAGAGATTCTCAAATATGAAGAAAAATAGGTGATTGAGAATAGAAACATATAATTCAGTGAATTCCTTAATTTGGGCTTGGAACCATAGACTCTATGCCTTCCACACAATGATTAGGACTTTGTAAACAAGGTTCTTGTGGCTCCACCAAAGGGATAAACTGCTTGCTGCTAATGCAAATAATGCGTATGTTCAGATGACGTGTCAATTTCATAGGGCCATGATTCTCAGTAGTTTGACATTTATGAAGTATTTGGCAGCAGAAATGGTGTAATTATCTTCCATTTTGTGATGCACCGCTATTCCTAGGTCTGTAAGCCCCATTGAAAACGAATTGTATGTTACACAAATAAAACAGGATCGGGGTGGTTTATACATTACTAGAGAGTGTGGCATCCTTACCCTGGTCATCACTTTTCACATTCTCTACTACCTTACTCAAGTCAGGAAGATTTCCTTGAGGAAAATTATTATCAATGTATCATTAATGAATGTATCCTATGTCAAAGACAGACTAACCAAAGTATATGGAAAAAACTAAGAGATTGGAAAGACGAAAAAAGAGAGGTTAGAGATTAGAAAATGACTAAGGACATTTAGCAACAAAATTTTTTAAAAACCCAAATTCATAGTGAAAAACCATGCCCAGTTTAAAATGACCCTGTAAATCCCAAGAAAGTTTGTAAAATAGCCTTCCATAGACATATCCTCAGGCAACTTCAGAACACCAAGAGAAAGTGATATGTCATTCTTCGTAAAGGAAGTCTACATCAAGAAATTATAGAGATGAAAAATTTAGTATAGACTATTTGGATTAATAAAATGAGCATGCTTGAATTGGTAAACATATATAGAGCTCTGTCTTGAATATACTTAAAGGAAAAGGCATAGTTTATGGTTAATAAGTCAAAATTTAATTTACTTCTGAAAATTTTTTATTGGAGTGAATGATTCAATTTTATGCCTTTCAAAACTACCAACATTAGAAGTAAAAAGTGAACGTGCTTATAGAATATAATTGATATGATACTGAAGATATAGAAACCATCGAGGACACTACACATATCTAGCATTTGAATGGAAAAACGGTATTTTCTTCTTGGGAAAAATGCACACACACAAACACACATATACAAACACAGAAAGAGAGGAATAATTTATCTTTTCCAGGTTTCTTACAGACGACAATATTCTCTTTGTCATGTTTCATTTTCAAAAACCCAAAAGGAACATTACCATAAAAAATGCATCCATCGTATAAACTGCATATTTATAATAAAACAATCCATATAGAGAACGATCAAGACTTCCTGACAAAAATTGATATGGATAACCTCACTGCCAGAGTTAATGTTGACTCATAGTGACCCCCGAGGGGTTTTCAAGGACCATAATTGTTTACAGGAGCAGAACGCGCAGTCTTTCTCTCACCGCGGTGCCAAACAGCGCACCATGCAGATAGCAGTTCACCATGCAACCGCTATCCACCAGGGCTTCTCTGTCACACGGAAAAGACAAGTACAATTTCCAGCCACAGACTGCACGACTCTGAAATCTTTTTCCTGACAGGAGATTTTGAAGTGCTCAGATCTAATCAAAATTCCAATTGAATTGGTTACTATTGAGGTCCGTGGATATTAAAGGAACATTTTCACAGGCAGCTCAGAAAGCATCCTAGAACTTCAACTTTTTGTACGAGAGCTCCGTGTCTGGACCTCATTCTCTGCCTGGAGGAAATGGTTCCTTAGCTTTATAGGGGCGCTACATTGTAGGAGGCTGGGACTTTAGGATTCATGTACTGCCATAATAATGTAGCTACAGATTCAGTGGTTTTTAGGCCAGAACAAACAAAAAAGAATAGGGCTCTCTACTGAGACATCTGGAGGGTTTGTCTGCTTGCTAACCTCCCAGATTCGTTGGCTCCGAGGAATTTTGGGGATTTGCCTTAGCATTATTTCTTGGTAAGTCTGAATTCGTGAAAAAAAATTCCCAAGACCTTGCTTGCGTGCTGTCTTTTCACATAAACACATAGTCTAATTGCAGGAATGAGAGATTTTTATTATTCAAAATTAAATTATTACTAGATGCATTAAATTCTGAATTTATTTTAATATAATGAATTGATGTGTGTATACATATGGGCAGATCTATTTTAGTCCTTGACTTACAAGATAGTTGAGTTCTGAGCCATGCTTATGATTATCAACATGTTTAAATTTTGGTTTGCTTGTATCTGTTCATTAGTAATATGCTCTATATAAAATGTTGCCTTGCATAATTTGCTGATGTTATTCTCCTGCCAATGCAGAAGGACAAATAAAGATAGATTATCTAAAACTACTGATAATAAAAGTCAATAATAATGAAAACCGTTTCAAAAATGAAGAATTTGACTTATGTCATAAATGGTTTATGACAGTGGTGGGACTGAAACTCCACCACAAGCTAGGGACTACATACATATATAAGAGAGGGTATCCAAAACACTCAGAACTGTGTTGGGGAAGCAAAATGTTCTTTTTCCCCATTATATGAGCATTGAGCAACTCATCCTGAGTGAGTGCACACAGTGGTATTGCCTAGGAAGTTTCTCTTTGGTCACAGTGAATTATTTTGTACAAGCAGTTTTACTCGAACCTCTTTTTCATGTGTGTGATAGCAGATTTAAGGGAACAGTGTGTGGCTGTGAAATGTTTTCTGCTCAGGAAAAATGCTGCTGAAACTGTTATGAAGTTGAACATAGCTTACAAGAACAGCACTATGAAAAAAGTAAGAGTGTTTTTCTCATTTCAAAAAAAAAAAGGTGAAACGTTGATTGATGGTAAACATTGTTCTGGACATCTGTCAACTTCTTAAATAGATGAAAATGTCAACTCGTAGTGCACTTGTAGCCATCTCAGTGTGCCAGTTCTGGACAACATGACTCTCTCTGCACACCTTACTCACCTGACATTGTTCCATTAGACTTCTTTTTCTTTCTGCAAATTAAGAAGGACATGAAAGGACAGTGGTTTGACTACATTGAAGGAAAAAAATGAGGAAAGTGCTGTCAGTCATAGAAACAGATGAGTTTGAAAAATGCTTCCAAAAATAGAATCACAGATTTGACAAATGTATTAAGTGTAATGGAGAGTCCTTTGAAAGTGATAAGTTTGTTTTGTAAAAAAATTAATTAATTAATTAATTAATACATAGCTTTGAAACAAAAATTCCCAGGGTTTTTTTGGGGGAGGGGCAGGATAGTCCCTTGTATGTATGTTTAAAATGTTGGTTAATGAAAAGCACTGCCAACCACTACAAAGTTTAGAAATTTTCACGAGGGTATCTTGGGTTGAGTAGAAAATGTTGGCCTAGATGTGAAAACCACAGTATAATAGACGTGGGAACGCCATGTTTTTTGCAAGCATATGAATAGCCTTTTAAAAACTCAGGGAAAAAAATCATTGCATTTAGTTTCATTTTTCTATAAAATTACTGAAGTTCCACATAGGATCACTTAAAGAAAACCTAGGAACCTTCATTAATTACTATATGCCCCAGTTTACCTAAGTATATGTGTGTGTATATGTGTGTGTGTGTGTGTATAAAGCACAATTGTTAGGATTGATCTAAAAGGGAGAACTTTTTTGATACCTAAGAAGGAAAAGTCATTAATTAATCTAAGATGTACAATTGAGAGGATTTTTAAAAGCTAGCTGTAAAATCTTCTGCTCAGTTTACTAAGTGAATATAAAATCCAGCCACAGAATTATTATTTAATGGTGATGATATTTGACTTATATTATACCAGGAAGTGTTACTCATTTTAACGTAAGGAAAGCACACAAGGGAAAAGTAATAACCAAATTTAGAGGCCAAGTAAAAGGGGCTAGCGGATGACATAAGTAAAAAGAATGTAGTGCAGGCTGCATATTACCCTGCTGCACTTACCCCGAGTCAGAAAATTCATATTCAAGAATTTCAACGAAGATAAAATGTGTGAGGGAAATAACTACAAGTGACAGAAATGGCTGAAAAAATAATTGAGTAAGAAATGGAGAAAGCAATAGAAGCCTTTATTTTTGTATATTAAAAAAGAGCTATAGCCAGATTCTAGAAAGCCGGAATAAAAGGGGTGATTTCACACTGAATGGAAAACTTTTTAAAAAAGGAAATAGTTTGTTATTTCATGTATAAAGATGGACGCTGCAAGAACAAGTGAGGTCTCAAAGTTGGTTTCTAACATTGCTCTTCCTATTTTGATCTCCCCTTAACCCATATAAGTTCCACCCCAAAAATCCTGTGATATATCCTGACTGTATAATAGGAGACTGTTTCCCCAACAAGAAAAATCAACACTCATTCAGTCTTGTAGTTGGATTCATTACTCCGACCCACAATTGAGAGGAAATAAGACAGGCCTGGTGTGGCTGATTCTTTCAGCACTATCTCTTCCCCCTATTGTTTTCTCTTGCTTTCTTTTTCTCCTTGTACAAGAACTGAAATCTCTACATAGAAATGTCAGCCATCTGTGAACTTACCACTGGTGAGTAGATAATTTCACTTATTCTACTTAAACTCTTCTATACATACATGAAGTCTTTGGGTGGTGCAAACAATTAAGCACCTGACACTCACGCAGAGGAATCTTGGGAAACAGACCTAGTAATCAGCCTCCAAAGAGTCACAGTTTTGAAAACCCAAGATAGAAGTTCTCCTCTACACATATGCAGATGTTAAGCATTGTATATGACTGCACAGGCATGACAAATGACACACAGAGACACTGTCTGTCTGTGAAGGCTTCCGTATCGCTGTGATACTGAACAGGTCCCTGTGGAATTCCCACACAAAGGAAGAGTAGAAAGATACACCTTGGCAATCTGCTTGCAAAATTTAGTCAATGACTACACAATGGACGACCGTAGTTAACTCTACAGTAGTTCATAGGATAGCCTAAGGTTAGTGCTTTGTCTCATTATGTGTGGGGTCACTAGAATCAAGGTGGCCACAAGCCACAGCTGATTGGACGGCAGCAGTCACAACCTTAAGATAGCACAGTAGTGTTTTCTATGAATTCCAGAATGTTTTACCAATGTTCTTTATTCAACAGTCCTGTTCATCCATGTTTGAAAGATATCACAACACTTCTCTTGACATGTTTCAGCTATAGCTCTGAGACCAAGGTCTGAAAGATCAACTTTTATGATAAAAGGAAAGGTCAGTATATGACAGAAGGCAATTATCACAGAAAGTTGCCATCTCTTGAGCTATCATGGGATCTCATTCACATTACTTTCAGAGGGAACTGCACAGACTATGTCCACATGAAGGGGTTTGTCATTTGAGAAGCCAAATAACTAGCTGACTAAATGCTATGCTCTCATATCTAGCATCTTATGTTAACGTTAGATATAATTACTAGAAGTTAAGATAAGGAATAAACAAATGTTATGCCAAAGAAAAAGACAGATAGTGACAACTGCAATCTTGTGGACCCAGCTTACTTGTGTCTTCCTGCTCTCGACCTATTTCCTGTGAATGGGGGTCGCTTACAGAGAAAAGAGTATTCAAGAGGATCTTGCATGAGTATGCTCTAGCTTACAAAAAGGTTTGGTTTGCATGGTGAAAATTAAGTCAAAAGAATTATGAAGATTATTCTCCCTGGTAAATTCTAATCAAAGTACCTTAAACAGGACATAAACTACTCTTATTTTTTCTTATACTTTAGTTGCATTAAGTGAGCCCTGCTATGTGTAGTGTTTAAGCACTGAGATGCTAACACATGATCTGCAATTTGAACCTACAAGTTGCTCTGAGGAGTAAGATGTGGCAGACTGTGACCATAAAGATTCCCTCTTGGAAATTCCTTGAAACAGTCCTACTTTGTCATATAGGTTATTCTGAGTCCACATATACTTGGCAGTTACATTTTTTTATAGTTGGTGTTGTTTGGGTTTTCTTTCTTTAAGAGAACTCATTTTTAACATATCTTTATGGAAATAACGGAAGGTGAATATATTTAATTTCCACAATGCCATGTGGCATTGCTGAACATAATTAAAATGACTTAAACATGATTTAATGTGGAATTCATATTTATAACCCATGCCTGTTTCTAAGTTTAAAGAATCAAATAATTTTAATTAAACAATCAAGCAAGCACTTCTTACAATGTTCTCAGGGTCACAGTGAGAATATCTGAGTCAAATGGTACAGACGGTGTTTTGTGGTATCTTTCCAAGTGGACATCCTTTGAGAACTACTTTTATATTTCAGTAGTCATGTTTTCAACACGTGACCCTAAAACTCTGATCAGAAGTGAATGGAAGAAAAATAAGCACCTAATTTAATCTAAGCCAATACAGTTCTCTCTTCTTTAGGAGTTTATACAGATTTTTTTTTATTTGAGAAGCAAATCAGACTTTTTCTGTCATGTTCTTTAGTAGGGGAGATAAGCCATATATTGAAAAGTAAGAACAAAAAGGATACAACGACTGAAGCATATATAAGAAAAATAGAGAATAAGGGGATATTCTTTGGACTCTTGAAAAAAATTATGATCTGATCCCAAATTTTGAAATCCTTATTGACTTTTGTTCTGTAAACTATCCAGAATTCCTTTTAACTTGAAAGTGATATAAACATGACTCATTTTGGTTAAATCCATGTGTTCTTCCATATGTTTAAAGAAAACATAGAAGCAACTCACAGGACTAGAGAAAGAGTTACAGAAATCAGGTCCTCAGAGGCTATAAACTAACAATTCATATACAGCCAAGATGCCCTGTTTTTGCTGTTATCTCTACTTGGTTTCATTCTGTTGACTGGCTCATGTCATGTGGTAGTAAATTGGCTATTTACAACTCTAGATACAGTTTTCCAGATGAACGACAGTAGCAATAAAGGAGACCCTTTTGCAACTTCTAAATGACTAGTGCCAGGGAAGGATTCTGATGATAAGATTTTTTTTGACTGCGCTGAACATCAGCATTGTGATTGGCCATGATGAATTCTGCACTCATCCTTACTGTTCTAGAAGAAGAACTGTTAGCCTGAAATTGAAGAATGGAAAAGGCCATCCTGGAAAACCCAAAACGGTAGTTACAAGGGACCATTGTTATTTCTTTTGCACTTATAAACTCAATATCTTTGTTTGTTTGGGTTTTTTAAAATTATACTAGTTCAATTTAATTTCTGTTGCTTGCAACCCAAAACGTTAATTATAGTTATCTGAATGTCAAATGACTTGAATTGTATTGATGGGGCTTAAGAATGTAGCGATTCTTATTTTTGAATAAAGTAATACCTCACTTTGAAGTTATATTACTTTTAAGTTATGAAAAAATATTTACACAGCTTATTAGACATTCTTTATTTTTCCATAGGAAAGTCATATATGTTGATTATGCTCAGACATAAAAGAGGAAAAATTACTAATTAACTGCTTTGCTTTCTAACTTTAAATTTCTATGAGTCTAGGATTCTAAGTAAGTGGTTCACTAATCTCAATAAAATATTTCTTTCTGAATATGATCAATTCCTTTAGAGAATCCCTTCTTTCAGCTAATTTCCCAGTGCAGTAGTTTCTCCATCAGTAAAAGACAACAACAGAGATAAAGAAATAGCTAGCTTATTATTTATAACAGAGTACTATGAAAGTGATTTTAAAGCTTTATTGTGGCTTATAAAAAAAGAATGCATAAAAACCAGAATTTAGTGTCTTATGCACAATGAAATTCAACTCAAGTCCATGCCACTTAACTGGCAGTGTTCTTAAACATTCAGATGTAACAAGACCAAATACATTTTATGCCCTCATGGAACTTACACTCCAATAGGAAAGATGGACAGAAACCTACCTGGTGGTATAATTGTATATTTAAAATGAGCACATGTACAATAGTTTTCAGAAGTCTGTATTAGTTTCTTGCCTGTTGGGATTAGAACCTATTGTGGTATAATGGGTTTGTAGTATAACAGTACTCCCTTCTCTGTAAGCGACTCCCATTTACAGGAAATGGGTGCAGAGCAGGAAGACACAAGTAAGCTGGGTCCACAAGATTGTAGTTGTCACTATCTCTGTTTTTTTTCTTTGGCATAATATATGCCTATTCCTTATCTAATTTCTAGTAATTATATCTAAAGTAAACATAAGATCCTAGATATGAGTATGTGTCATTTCTTCTTTGAAAACCTAGTTAAACACTCTCAGCTGCCAAATAAACAAAAGAGCATAGCATTTAGCCAGCTGGTTATTTGGCTTCTCAAATGACAAACTCCTTCATGTGGACATAGTCTGTGCAGTTCCCTCTGAAAGGAACATGAATGAGATCCCATGCGAGCTCAAGGGGTGACAACTTTCTGTGATAATTGCCTTCTTTCCTATACTGACCTTTCTTTTTATCATAAAATTTTATCTCTCAGACCATGGTCTGAAAGTATGCGATCAAGTGGAATCCCCTGAAAATTTCCACTCTATATGTCTCTATCTCCACTTAGACTACCAAGAGAAGTTCTCATTGAGTCTGTTCCAACTCACAGTCATATTTAGGACAACATCCATATCTTTATCTTGAGGAGTAGTGGGATATTTCAACTAAAATCCTTTGCATATTGACTGAACATTATACCATTATGCTACAAGGACTGCTTCTCTGCCCTGAATAAGATTATAAATCAGGAAGAATATGGAGAGTTACATTCACTATGTTGCTTTACAACCCTTAAAACAGTGACACAAAGACACAAAGGAAGCCAGACACAATATGGACCACTAACACTAGAATATCAGAGACTTCAAGAAACAGAACCAAATTGAAAAGAGAGATGGAATGCTACCATTTTGGAACTGGAACAAGTAAATCTGCAGTGAAGAACCCAGGAAGCAACCCCAAGGAGAGCACTACTGATGGCCAAGATTCTGTGCAGAATAACGCCAGCAGGAAATGACAGTGGGCAGTAGGCAATCAAGGGTGGGACACCTGGGATGTGCAAAAGTACTGTAGTTTTGAAATGAGGAACCCTTGGGAAAGAATCTCTAAAGTAAATTAAGCAAACTGAGTCATCAGAGCCCTACAGAAAGAAAACATGTAGATAGGGATCATTCACTATCAAGGGGGTGAACAGGAGCCCTGGTGGCGTGATGACCTGCTAGGCTGCTAACCACAAAATTGGGAGGTCAAAACTATCAGCCATTCCACTGGAAGAATTCCTGGCTGTTTACTCCCAGAAAGTCACAGTCTCCGTGACCTAAAAAGGCAAGGTTCTGCTGTACCGGCTCGCTGTGGTTCAGTATCAACTCAATGGCAGTAAGTTTGATTTTTTTAAGGAGAGGAAGAAATAAGTTACCAAGAGGGTCATCCATCTGTTAGTGCAAACAGGAGAGAATTAGAAATGTGCCGCCACTGCTTGTCAGTAGAGGAACCCTACTATTTGTGTAGGAACCATGCAACAAAAATTCAACCCACACAATAGCAACTGCAGCCCAAACTGACACAGTGCAGAGTCACTGTGCCTGCTTTCTCACTCAGCATGCTGCTTAAGGCACAGGCAGGCAGATGGAAATAAGATGCATGATCAGAGTCTTGCCCTCCACACCTTCCATGAGACACAAGAGATCCTAGCAAATACCTACAATCCAAGGAATAGGAGGTTCAGAAGGCTCATTCTGAGGGCACGAGTTGAGTCACATCGAGCACTTTCTTTCTCCGGGTTTAGGACGCCCACACTGACATATATAAGCCTGAGCACAACCATCACATTCTCACTTAAGGTGCACTGCTGTGCACAAACCTGCAAACCCTCCTCACCTAACTATCAGAGAGAGAGACCTTTGCATCTGCTCCATTCACCTCTGAGCCACTTGGTTTCCCAGTGATTGCAAGCACATGCTCCCACTTCTAGATAAGAGATCAGAGACACCCTCCCCACCTAGTAGTATGAGTTCTCATGCCACCCACTCAGTTGACTAGAGATCTCTGTATTCTTATCACAGCTACCCTGACCACAGGGGTACGTTCATACAGCACCTAAACAAACAACCAGTAAGAATTCACCTAGCATTCATGCCTCCTTGTTAGTAGACACAAAATCTCATCAACAATGTCAGCTACATCTTAACATTTGCTATATACATTTCTGGAAAAGGACCAGCAGGAGATCCTAGTGCCCTCATCAAATTTCTGTAAGGTGCAATAGCACATAGCACTCACCTCAACATTTTCTCCATGGTTTCTGTCCTTGCACTGTGGTCACTCAATATCCCAATACATAGTGATTTTGTAATTCATACAAGCATATCTGTTCCATCCCATTCGTTTGGGCATTAAACATTCACAATAGATATGGGGACATCCTGTTCTGACCTCTAGGTAATATACTAATGTCTAGGACCAATCCAGAAGGACATCATAGACCTACTTACAGTATGGTTGAACCCTAACCACCTGTCTTTTGTTTTCACATATCAGAAGACAAACTTCCTCTCACATCTGGGAAGCTATATAAGGTTAAACACCCGGGACTGGAATGTGGGTGAGACATACTATACCCATTTGTGAGGAAAATCAGGATCAGCCAACAGATACCACAAAAGACACTTACAGACTAGCACTATGCACATACACACAATTAACATGATACAAAGATAGGACTACATTCTAAAGTAAAGTAGAAGGCCCAAAGCTCTAGATAGTAAAACTATTCCAGAAAGGGATAGATATTCACTAATTTATCCTATAAAGCCAATATAACCCTGGCATCAAAGTCAAACAACAACATTACCCAAAAGAATATTATAGACCAACCACTGTCATAAATATAAAGACAAATTCTCAACAAAAATCTATGCAGAATGATGCAGCACTCATATATATATATATATATATATATACACACATATATATGTATAATGACCAAGTGAACTTCATATCAGGAATGCAAGAATGGCTCAACATTAGAAAAAAAATCAATAAATGTATTTGACCATATAATAAAACAAAACAAAAGCATAACATGGACATCTCAATCAAAGAGGAATTTGACAAAATATAAGCACACTTTCTTGGTTAAAACTCTCAGCAAACTAAGAGTAGAATGTAAATCCATCAGTATCACTCAGAATATTTATTGTGGTGGTGCTTGTTAGATACTATTGATTTTATTCTAACCCTTAGCAACATAATGAACAGCAGAACAAAACACTGCCTGGCCCTGTGCTATCCTCAAAATTGTTCCCATATTTGAGCCTATTTTTACAACTACTCTGTTGATAGCATACCTTTTTTTCACTACCCCTGTACTTTATCAAGTATAATGCTTTCTCAGAAACTGGTCTCTCAAGACAAAAATGTCCAAAGTATGTAAGATGAAGTCCTTGCTTCTAAGGAGCACAAGGAGTGCTCCTTGCACTATGGAATACTTTGGGGATACTTCTTCCCAAACAGATTTGTTTATCCTTTTAGCAGTCCATGATAGCTTCAATTTTTCTTTGCCAAAATAGGCAAAACCAACTGTTGATGTCATTCTCAATAGATAAAGCTTGAGAACATCCCTCTTAGGACTAGGAGATGATCATAACATTGAGGGTTCACCTGATATGACCGCTGATGACAAATGAGTGCAAAAGCAAATGTGGTGAAGAAAGCTGATGGCACCTGGCTATCAAAAGATGGAGTGTCTGGGGTCTTAAAGGCTTCAGTAAACAAGCGGCCATCTAGCTCAGAAGCAACAAAGCCCACATGGAAGAAGCACACCTACCTGTGTGACCACAAGGTGTAGAAGGGATCCAGAGTCAGGCATCAAAGAACTAAAAATTGTGTCATTATACATAAGTGGAGTACTGAGTGAGGATCCAAAGCCCATCAATAGATGAAGCATCATCCCTCACAGAGGGACTGCAGGGAGGAGAGGAGCCAATCAAGGTACAGTGTGGTAACAAGAAGGTATGCAACTTTCCTCTAGTTCTCAAATGCTTCCTCCTGCCCCCTATCATGATCCCAATTCTACCTTACAAATCCAGCTAGACCAGGGGATGTACACTGTAGCCAGAAACATGGGAAATTCAGGATATATGATCCCTTCAGGACCAATGATGGGAGTAGTGATACCAGGAGGGTGGGGTGGATGGGGGGAACCAATTGCAGGGATCTACATATGAACTCTCTGGGGTATGGACAGCAGGGAGTTGGGTGAAAGAACACAGCAGAGAGATGACCATATGAAAAAGTAATAACAATCTATAAATTATTAAGGATTGATGGCAGAGATAGAGTGGGCAGGAAGGGGAAATATGGGCATCCGGTACTGGAGGCCTAAGGAGGGAGGATGTTTCAGGGTTGATGATGGCAACAGGTATGCAAATGTGGTATACATGCAATTGATGTGTGTATTTATCTTAATGGGAGTTGTATATTTAATAAAATGATTTCTAAAAAATTCTAATTCAAGAAAATCAGAGACATGCCAACTAAATAAAATGTGTGATCCTTATGAGTGGGCTCAGAAACCAGGGAAAATAGCAGTTAAAAGTTATTAGATAGCTGATACTGGGGTCTAAGTAGAAGGAGGATGTTTCCAGAATGATGATGGCAACAAATGTGCAAATGTGATATGACTACAATTGATGTGTGTATTGATCATGATATGAGTTGTATGAGCCCCCAATAAAATGATTTATTTTTAGAAAATAGGAGGTAAAACAAATGCCATTTGTCATTCCTCTCGTTCAATGGTGCACTAGAATTCCTATCAAGAAAATAAGGCAAGAAAAGGAGATAAGAATAATTAATCAGAAAATAAAGAATTAGAACTAACTTTACTCATAAATTATATAATCCTATATTTGGAAAATCCTAGAGACTCAGCAGCAAGGTCATTAGACCTACACGAAGGATTCGGCAAAGTGACAGGTACAAGGATAACACCCTCAAATCAGGTGGAATCTTCGACACTAACAAGGGAGAACCTGAAAAAGAAATAAGAAACAAGGAACTTTCACAATAACGTCCTGAGGAATAAAAAACCTACAAATGAACGAATAGGGATTTAGAAGAATTGTACAAAGGAAAATCTAAAAAACTGTTGCTACAAGTGGCCAAAAAATCCATAGAAATGGAAACACATTCTAAGACCATGAATTATAAGACAACACTGGGAAAATAGCAGTTTCATGAGTCAAGCATATTCTTCCATCTTAACATTTATTTCGTCAATGGACTTGAGTCAGAAGGGACTTGATGACTATATGACTGTGTGAGCCACTTCCTGAAAGAAGTTTCTTCTTCAATATGTCTCTTTTTTATGCATATATGAGCATCACTGTCTTTGTTTCTCTGGAAAGCCTAGCAAAACTGAATGATGTCATGTGAGAAAGAAGAAGGCCTCAACAGGTAAAGCAATACTGAAGAACACAAAGTACACAAAGTACCACTCTCATGGTAATTATTGCTTCACTGACAGACACAGAGACCCATGGAGCAAAATTGAAAAACCCACATGTAAATCCATCCATTTATAGGCAGCAGAGTTAAAGACCATTTAACAGAGAAAAAACATTCTCTTTAACAAATGGTGTAGGTCAAACTGGATAGCCACATGCAGAAAAATGAATCAGGATCCATATATCATGCCCAAAAACTGATTCCAAATGGACTATATATGTAAATGCTAAGCTTAAAATTATAAGGTTCCTGAAATATAAGATCAAGTCTTGGAGACTAAATTTTTGACGTATCATATCAAAACAAACAAAGAGAAAATTAAAACTGCATGAATGGCAAAAAAATAAATTACATAAATGGGACCTTCGAAAAATCAGGTGTTTATACTCTTCACAAAGCTTTAAAAAGTAAGTAAAGGGTGATCTTCCCCACTGAGGAAAATAATCTTTAATATGCAATAAATATCTAATCTCCAAAATATATAGATAATTGCAAGAATAGTAAGACAAACCAATGAAAAATGGACAAAAACATGAATAAATACTTGATCAAAGCAGATATGCAGATAGTCAAGAAACACATGAAAAATTAGCCGTTAAAAAGATGCAAACCAATATTAAAGTGAAATAAAGATTATGCAAAAATACCTGATAAACAACAAAAAGGAAGAAAATATAAAACAAAACACGGCGATGTTATGAGAGATTTGGGACTCTTAAACATGAAGAATGGGAACTGAACCCCAGTGGCGCAGTGGTTGTGTGCGGGACTGCGGCCCACTGGGATGGAGGTTCAATTCCAGGAGTGGCTCCACAGAAGCAAAGGCTGGGCCTCCAACTCTCACCACCAGAGGGCAGTGATGCCCAAAAAACAAAACAAAAACAAGCAAAAAAACATGGATAATGAATCTTCAGGAGCAAGGCTGGGCTTCCCACTCCCACTGGGGCAGTGATGCCATAAAAAGAAACAACAGTCAGTTAAGATACAGGGTAGGAGCTGTGAAATATGCAACCTTCCTCTAGTTCCCATGCTGCCTCCCACCCACTATCATGACCCCAATTCTACCACATAAATCCAGCTAGACCAGGAGATGTACAGAGAAGTTGGAAACATGGGAAACTTAGGATAGATGATCCATCAAGACTAGTAATAGGAGTGGTAATACCAGGAGGGTGGAGGGATGGAGGAATAGAAAGGGAGAAGCAACTTCAGGGATCTACACGTAGCCTCCTCTCTGGGGCATGTACAAAAGGGAAGTGAGTGTTGGGACACATTGTACAGTGTACAGGATGAAAAAATAATTTGTAAATTACTAAGAGTTCAAGGGGAAGAGGGGGAGGGAGGGTAATATAGGGAGCTGATAATGGGGGCCTGGAGGGAGGGAGAATGTTTCCAGAGTGATGATGGCAATGGGTGTGTAAAAGTGGCCTGCATACAACTGATGTTGTTAGGGATTGTGATGGGAGTTGTATGGGCCCCCCAACAAATTGATTCACTAATAAAAAAGGGGGGAGGGGAAAGGGGAGCTTTTTGTTTTGTTTTTTTTTAAGAGGAGCTTGTACCAAGGGCTCAAGTGGAAAATGTTGGGAAATGAATGTGGAAACATGTGTGCAAATATGCTTGATATAAATGATGTACTGAATGCTGTAGTAGCTGTAAGAGCCCCCAATAAAATTTTTTTAAAAAAAGAAAGAAACAACAGCATGGATAATTAGATTGTAACAGTGGTTGCTTCCTCAAAAAGCTGGAAATAGAAATATCTTATGATTCAGCAATTCCACTCATAGATATATATCATATAATATAATAGCATTGACAGAAATAGATATATACACAGCTGTATTCATTACATTATTCACAATAGCATTATAGATCAAGTGCCCATCTATAGATGAATGAATAAAAAGAAAATTGTGGTTCATAAATACAAAAGACAGGGATGAAGAATGAAGACATGATGACAAGTCAATCACACACACAGCAATTCTACCTCCCTCCAATCATAAAAAGTCAAAAATAGATACATACACACAGGAAGTCACTTTCTGTGACTGCTACCAGGGATAAGAGGGAGAGGGAGGATTAAGGGAGAATTGCTTTCAAAATAGTAAATGTCTGTTGCTTTTAATGATTCAAAATATAATCCCAAATATAGATGAAATTGACACAATTCATGTAAGGCAAATAAGAAATATATGAGGAAAAGCATTACAATTTTGGTGAAAGCCTATGACATAAAATTTTGCAACAACAGAGAAAATCCATTAGAAATATATACATGTTAATATAGGCATATATGATGCAAATATGTATAAATGAAGGAATATGTAAGTAAATTCACTGTGTGAATAACACTGTGTTAATCTAGGTAGACTAGCGAAACGAATTCATGAAGCCACTCATAAGTACATAAGGGAGAGATTTATATGCAATAGGAATTAACATTGAGAAAACATTCCAACTGAGTCTAGTCCAAGTCCATGAATCTGCTATCAGTCCATAAGTCCAACAGCAATTACAAAGTCCTTTTCAGACTCACAAAACACACTCAACAATGCCAGATGTAGAAGATCACAGTCTAGTGGAAGAAAGTCTTTGGATCCAGTGGCATTGACGCTATCTCAGCGCTGGTAAGAGTTTCTGCTTGGCTTCTCCAGCACGCAGGGCTGTATCAGAGTGAGTCCATGTGTCCTGTCAGCTGCTATGTCTCCCAGGATGTGAGCAGAGACTCAGTCTCCCACTTCCAATGTGGGAAGTATTAGCTTTCACAGAATTCTCAGGAGAAGCCTCACAGAAGCCTCATTGGCTAAGATTGGATTGACATACTAAATTCCACCCCTATACCCTTAATCCTCAAATTTACAAATGATTATATATCTACCAAAGACAACCCCTTACCAATTTGACACTTTCACCTAACTCTATAACCATATATAATTTTCAAACAAACAATAATTAGATCATAACTGTACCTAACAGGATAAAACTAAAATGCATACAATTCAATATGTGCCACCTTCATTTAGACATAACATTTTATAAGTAATATATATAGTATATATATATAATGTATTCTCTCACCTATGAAAGTTTATGTCAACAGCTTCATGCTTTTATTCCTCCATTTTGAGCATCCAATTTATATACTGCCCACTTATGTCAACGCAGTTGATAAGGAAGCAATCATATTCTTTGATGTGAATAATCTTCATTCCAGTTGGAACCTTGTGAGTCTGCATCCATAAGCAAAGTCAAATCAAGATAGGCCATCTGTAAAGTCAACAGCAATATCCACCAGTCACAGGTACAAAAATCTTTTCATCTAGTCAACTCAATATGGAACGTCTCTCTTAGCCTCATTAGGGGTCCATTCATTGCCTTGCCTTAGACCATGACTCCATCACAAATTCTCAACAACCCTATACCCTTGTGCTCAATCATGAACTTCAGAGTGGTAAACCCTCTCTCATCTTCTCCTCTAGTTCCTTGTAAATCAGGTCCAAGGTGTCAGTGGCTAAATGCAATACATGTCTTTATTCCTGCATTTTTCCCACTTTCATTCAATAAGTGGATCCAAGTGGTCACCTAGCAAGCATTTAAGCCTGCCCTTGTGTCTTGTCAGCTGCTATGTCTCCCAGGGTGTGAGCAGAGAGTCTCACACTTCTGAAGAGGGAGTATTAGAGTTCCCAGAATTCTCTAGAGAAGGCTATGCTGACACAGAAGCTTCATTGGCTATGATCTGATTGACAGAGTAGATTTCACTCATACATTCTTAATCCTCAAATAACAAAAGGTTATGTATGTACCACAAAGTATGAACTAACATACCTTGCCTGATTTGCTGGATATATATACACAAACATAACAAACTGCATGCAGGCAAAGCACAGTGATAGAGGCCATCTGAGAACATTTATACTTAAACAACCTTTAGATTTGGTTAGATTGATAAAACTTTTGGACAATTAGCATAGTATAGTTCAAAAAGCTTATGTTCTACCTACTAATTTGTCAAGTAGTATCTGAGGGTTTGAAAACTGTGAGCAGCCATCAAGGATACAGCTTTTGGTTATATGAATAAAAAGAGAATGAAGAAAATAAAAGGCTTAAAGGAGAATCAAATCTGAGACCAGAAGAATTCGGTGTCTGGCTGTTACTCCTGACCATTCTGACAATGAACACAATAGAAGTTTCTGGAGAGAATGGAATAAAAATGTAGAACAAATCACAAATTCTTTTTTTTTTTTTTTTTTGCATCACTGCCCTGGTGGTGGGTAGGAGGCCCAGCCTTTGCTCCTGGGAGCCGGAATCGAACCTCCATCCCAGTGGGCCGCAGTCCCGCGCACAACCACTACGCCACCAGGGCTCAGCCCCACAAATTCTTATAAAAGATAAAGTTACAAGACCTATAGAAATGAGGAAAACTCACTATTGAGAAAAACTCCCAAGGCTATTGCTTACATGACTATAAACTTTTTAAATTTGAAATTGGAGCTTCCTTCAGGTCACTTTTTAGCCACCATTAGATAAATTTATAATGTAAGCAACAAGAGTGATGAGTAATGAGCTAACTTAAATAATTAACTATATGAAGTTAAATGGTCAACATTTAACAAAGGTGAGACAGCAAGAAGAAGGCACATCAGTTGAATGGAAGTAGAAAAAACAGCAAAAATGATGAGACTACTGACACATTGAAAGCAATATAGCCAATTGTGTGGCAAATTGTTATTAAAAATTGGTAAAGGGAAGCTTAATTTGCTGCATAAATTTTTACTTAAAGTACAATACATGATACTAAAATATATCATAATACAAGGAAAGCAACATAGATTAGTGCGACATTTAATCACCAAAAGGATTCTTTGAGTGGAGTAAATAATTATAAACTTCAGATACATACAGAAAGATCGAAAGTTCGAGCTTATCCAGGGGCTCCTCACAAGACAGACTTGTTAATTTACTTTAGAAAACTTAGCCATTGAAATGCCTAGGTTGAGGGATATCAAATATCTTACAGCACATTCATTCAAGAAGGTATATGCTACCGATAGAAATAACATTGGTTCCATAGGAATAATCACTAAGATACAGTCTAAGATAAGATCTATGAATTGGTAAACACTATTGAAAGTAGATTAAATGTTGGGCTGAGAAAAACTAGCACTGTGCTTCAAACCCATGCATATCTCCGAGGAAGAAAGATAAAGGCTATCTGCTTTCATAATATGGACTGTTTTGGAACCCTAAAGAACAACTTCACTCTGTCAGTCAAAATCAATTCTGTGGCAATGGGTGTGGATAATATGCTAGAGTACATAATGCTATGGATATGTTTCAATGCGTATTAATTTGCATATGGGTTCTTTATGTGTATCAAGCATAGCAATACTAATCAGAGTCAGAGGTCCAAACCCACTAGCTTCTTTGCAGGAGACAGATGAGGTGATCTGCTCACATCAAGATTTATACTACATAGAGTTGAATTTGGCACACTGGCAGTGAGTTTGAGTTGGTTTGGGATTTTGTATTTGACTGGAATGCTTTAGAAGTGTCCACAAGAAAATGACTTTAGGAGAAATGTTGACAATAAAAATCTTACTTTAATCTCCTTTCTTTACCAAATATATGCTACAAGAGAGGATATTTTAAGAGAAAATGATG